>JAUNZM010000003.1:0-239682 GCA_033459285.1 Clamator glandarius | reverse complement strand
GCTGGAATATGGCAGTTTAGACTGGTTTAGAGTGGTTAAGACCAGTATAAGGTGGTTAAGGCTGGTATAAGCCAGCTTAGACTGGCTAAGGCTATTATAAGTCGGTTAAGGATTGAATATGATAGTTTTTACTGCTTTAGACTGCTTAAGTCAACTATAGATGGTTTAAGGATGGAATAAGCCCGTTTAGCCTGGTATAGCTTGTTTAGACTGGTTAAGCCAGGTATAAGGTGGTTAAAGCTGGTATAAGCCAGTTCAGACTGGCTAAGGCTGGTCTAAGGCGGTTAAGGCTGGAATATGGCGGTTTAGACTAGTTTAGTTTTGTTGAGTCTGCTATAAGGCAGTTATGTCTGGTTAAGAATTTTTGGAGTGGTTTAGAATGCTGAAATCCAATAGATATTTGTCAAGCATAGCAAAAGTCGTTTTAGACTGGGTTTGACTGGTTAAGTCTGCTCTAAGACGTTGAAGGCTGGTATAAGCCGGTTTAGACTGGTTAAGACTGGCTACGTCTGGTATAAGTCCTGGCCTGATATGCGTCGTGCTTGGAGAGCGCCAGCCCTGCCCTCAGGTTTTTCTTCCCCGGGCTCACTGCTCAGCTCCGCAATTCATCCATTCTCTCACCCAAAAGCATTTCCAAGCCACAATCCCACAGCTGACATCTCCTTTTTCCCTACTCTGAGCCAATTCCTTTCAGAAAGAGGGAGTCAAAAACAAGCTGTTGAAAACATCCTCTAAGAAGACTGGTCTAAGCCGGTTTAGACTGCTTAAGTCCGGTCTAAGGCAGTTAAGGCTGGAATATGGCGGTTTAGAGTGCTTTAGACTGGTTAAGTCTGGTATAGGGCAGTTAAGGCTGGTATAAGTCGGTTTAGACTGGTTTAGACTGGTTAAGTCCGGTATAGGGTGGTTATGGCTGGAACATGGCGGTTTAGACCGGCTATGTTGGTATAAGGCAGTTAAGGATGGAATATAGCGGTTTAGAGTGGTTTAGACAGGTTAAGTCTGCTATAGGGCGGTTAATGCTGGAAAATGACGGTTTAGACTAGTTTAGATTTGTTACGTCAGGTAGAGGCCCGTTAAGGCTGGTAAAAGCCGGTTAAGACTGGCTAAGTCTGGTATAACACAGTTAAGGATGGAATATGGCGGCTGAGGCTTGTTTAGAATGGTTAATTCCAGTCAAAATGGGTTAAGGGTGGTATAAGCCGGTATAGAATGTCTTAGGCTAATATAAGGCGGTTAAGGCTGGAATATGGTGGTTTAGAGTGGTTTAGACTGGTTAAGTCTGGTATAGGGCGGTTAAGGCTGGTATAAGCCGGTTTAGACTGTTTTAGACTGGTTAAGACTGGTTAAGACTGGTTAAGCCCAGTCTAAAGGGGGTTAAGATTGTATAAGCCAGTTTAGACTGCCTAAGTCTGATACCAGACTTAGCCAGTCTAAACTGGCTTAAACGAGCCTTAACCCCCATTATACCGGGCTTACCAGTCTTAACCAAACTAAACCAGTCTAAACCGCCTTATTCCAGCCTTAACCGCCTTAGATCGGACTTAACCAGTCTAAACCAGCTTATACCAGTCTTAACTGCCTCATAAAAGACTTAACCGGTTCATTCCAGTCTAGTCTGCCTTACATAAACTTTAAACAGTCTAAACCAGTCTAATACGCCATATTCCACCTTAACTACCTTATACTAGACTTAGCCTGTCTATACCGGCTTATACCAGACTTAACTCAATTCAACTGGAATTAACCAGTCTAAAAAAGCCTGAGACGCCATATGCAAGCCTTAACTGCTTTATAGCAGACTTAGCCAGTCTTAACCAGCTTTTAGTAGCCTTAACTGGATTGTACCTTACGTAACCAGTCCAAACTACTCTAAACCACCATGTTCCAGCCTCAACCGCCTTATACCAGACTTAACCAGTCTAAACCGCCTTATAACAGTCTTAATCGCCCTATACCGGACTTAACCAGTCTAAACCACTCTAAACGACCATATTCCAGCCTTAACCGCCTTAGACCAGACTTAACCAGTCTAAATAGGCTTATACCAGTCTTAACTGCTTTATACAAGACTTAACCAGTTCATTCCAGTCTAGTCTGCCTTACATAAAATTTAACCAGTCTAAACCAGACTAAAGCGCCATATTGCAGCCTTAACGAGACTTAAGTGAATGAACCAGACTTAAGCAGACTTTACGGGCTCAAGTGTTTTAAGCAACTCGAGGGAAGTAAGTGACTAAGCAGACTTCAGCCACTTCACGGTTTCTGGGTGCCAGGTCTACCTGCCGTGGTGAGGAGCCGACAGGTCTACCCGATTCAGGATGCCATGTCTACCCGTGTTGGACTCGGCACAGCATCGCCGGCTCTGGGTTGACCTGGTGTGCGTCCCAGGAGCCGGGGACACTTGAGGGCTGCCACTAGAGGAAAGAGCATCCATGGGGGTGTGGGAACGGTCAGGCCCCCCTAACACCCTACCGCATCGCACCTGTGGAAAGAGGAGCCGCTTGTGGGGCAGGAGGAGTCACTTGTGGGGCTGGGGACCCTGTTGACTGCATCTCTCAGCCAGCTGGGCTTCATGGTTTCACGCCCGTGCCCCAGTCTGGCTGAAGAGAGCCCGCGTCCCTTGACAGAAGGTGGGCTGAGTGGGATCCTTGAGGGTGTTGTCGACGGCTTGTTTGTGACTCCCTCTTTCTGAGGGGAATTGGCTCAGAGTGGGGAAAAAGGAGTTGTCAGCTGTGGGATTGTGGCTTGGAAATGCTTTTGGGTGCAGGAATGGATGAATTGCGGAGCTGAGCAGTGAGCCTGGGGAAGAAAAACCTGAGGACAGGGCTGGCGCTCTCCAAGCACGACGCATATCAGGCCAGGCCTTATACCAGACTTAGCAAGTTTTAACCAGTCTAAACCGGCTTATACCAGCCTTCACCGCCTTAGAGCAGACTTAACCAGTCAAACCCAGTCTAAAACGACTTTTGCTATGCTTAACAAATATCTATCGGATTTCAGCAGTCTAAAAAACTCCATAACTCCTTAACCAGACATAACTGCCTTATAGCGGACTCAACAAAACTAAAACAGTTTAAACTGCCTTATTCCAGCCTTAACCGCCTTAGACCGGCCTTAGCCAGTCTGAACAGGCTTATACAAGCTTTAACCACCTTATACCTGGCTTAACCATTCTAAACCAGGCTAAACCAGGCTAAACGGGGTTATTCCAGCCTTAAACACTCTATACCTGACTTAAGCAGTCTAAACCAGTACAAACTGTCATAGTCAATCCTTAACCGACTTATAATAGCCTTAGCCAGTCTAAGCTGGCTTATACCAGCCTTAACTGCCTTATACCAGTCTTAACCACTCTAAACCATTCTAAACTGCCATATTCCAGCCCTAACCGCCTCATACCAGCCTTAGGCAGTCTAAACTGGCTTAGACAAGCCTTAACCCCCTTTATACCAGGCTTAACCAGTCTTAACCAGTCTAAACCGGCTTATACCTGCCTTAACTGCCCTATACTAGACTTATCCTGTCCAACCAATCTAAATCGCCATATTCCAGACTTAACCGCCTTATACTAGCCTTAGCCTGTCTATACTGGCTTATACCAGCCTTAACCCAATTCGACTGGAATTGACCAATCTAAACAAGTCTCAGCCGCCATATTCCAGCCTTAACTGCGTTATACCAGACTTAGCCAGTCTTAACCGGCTTTTACCAGCCTTAACGGGCCTCTACCTGACGTAACCAGTCTAAACTAGTCTAAACAGCCATGTTTCAGCCTTAACCGCCTTATACCAGACTTAGCCAGTCTAAACCGCCTGATACCAGTCTTAACCGCCCTATACCGGACTTAACCAGTCTAAACCGGTCTAAATCAACTTATACCAGCCTTAACCGCTATATACCAGACTTAACCTGTCTAAACCAGTCTAAACCGCCATATTCCAGCTTTAACCGCCTTAGACCGGACTTAACCAGTCTAAACCGGCTTATACCAGTCTTAACTGCCTTATACAAGACTTGACCAGTTTATTCCAGTCTAGTTAATCCACCGTGGGAGCTTCCGGGACCGCCCCCTCCCTGCTTAAGTCTGGTTCATTCACTTAAGTGTGGTTAAGGCTGCAATATGGCGCTTTAGACTGGTTTAGACTGGTTAAAGCTTATGTAAGGCAGACTAGACTGGAATGAACTGGTTAAGTCTTGTATAAGGCAGTTAAGACTGGTATAAGCCGGTTTAGACTGGTTAAGTCCGGTCTAAGGCGGTTATAGCTGGAATATGGCGGTTTAGACTGGTTTAGACTGGTTAAATACGGTATAGGGCGGTTAAGGCTGGAACATGGCGGTTTAGATTGGTTTAGACAGGTTAAGTCTGGTATAGGTAGGTTAAGGCTGGTATAAGCCGGTTGAGACCGGTTTAGACTGGTTAAGTCTGGTATATTCCGGTTAAGACTAGTATAAGGCGGTTTAGACTGGCTAAGTCTGGTATAAGGCAGTTAAGGCTGGAACATGGCGATTTAGACTAGTTTAGACTGGTTACGTGAGGTAGAGGCCCATTAAGGCTGGTAAAAGCCGGTTAAGACTAGCTAAGTCTAGTATAATGCAGTTACGGCTGGCATATGGCAGCTGAGACTTGTTTAGACTGGTTAATTCCACTCGAAGTGGGTTAAGGCTGGTATAGCCAGTATAGGAAGGCTAAGGCTAGTATAAGGCGGTTAAGTCTGGAATATGGCCGTTTATATTGGTTTAGACTGGTTAAGTCTAGTATAGGGCGTTTAAGGCTGGTATAAGCCGGTTTAGACTGGTTTAGACTGGTTAAGACTAGTTAAGCCCTGTCTAAAGGGGGTTAAGTCTTGTATAAGCCAGTTTAGACTGCCTAATGCTGGTATGAGGCGGTTAGGGCTGGAATATGGCAGTTTAGACTGGTTTAGAGTGGTTAAGACCAGTATAAGATGGTTAAGGCTGGTATAAGACCCTTTAGCATGATTTAGCCTGGTTTAGACTGGTTAAGCCAATTATAAGGTGGTTAAAGCTGGTATAAGCCAGTTCAGACTGGCTAAGGCCGGTCTAAGGCGGTTAAGGCTGGAATATGGCACTTTAGACTGGTTTAGACTGGTGAAAGATTATGTAAGTCAGACTAGATTGTAATGAACTGCTTAAGTCTTGTATAAGAGGGTTAAGACTGGTATAATCCGATTTAGATTGGTTAAGTCCGGTACAAGGCAGTTAAGGTTGGAATATGGCAGTTTAGATTGGTTTAGACTGGTTAAGTCTGGTATAGGTTGGTTAAGGCTGGTATAAGCCAGTTTAGACCGGTTTAGACTGGTTAAGTTTGGTATAGGGTGGTTAAGGCTGGAACATGGCAGTTTAGACTGGCTATGTCTGGTATAAGGCGGTTAAGGCTGGAACATGTCGGTTTAGAGTGTTGTAGACTGGTTAAGTCTGGTATAGGGCGGTTAAGGCTGGTATAAGCCGATTTAGAATGGTTTAGACTGGTTAAGACTGGTTAAACCCAGTATAAAGGGGGTTAAGGCTTGTATAAACAAGTTTTGACTGGCTAAGGCTGGTATGAGGTGGTTAAGACTGGTATAAGCCGGTTTAGAATGTTTAAGTCTGGTCTAAGGCGGTTAAGGCTGGAATATTGCGGTTTACACTGGTTTAGACTGGTTAAGTCTAGTATAGGGCGGTTTAGACTGGTTAAGTCTGGTATAGGGTGGTTAAGGCTAGTACATGGCGGTTTAGATTGGTTAAGTCCGGTATAGGGCGGTTAAGGCTGGAACATGGAGGTTTCGATTTTCTATGTCTGGTATAAGGCGGTTAAAGGCTGGAATATTGCGTATTAGGGAGGTTTAGACTGGTTAAGTCCGGTATAGGGCGGTTAAGACTGGTATAAGGTGGTTTACACTGCCAAAGTCTGGTATAAGGCGGTTAAGGCTGAAACATGGCTGTTTAGACTAGTTTAGAATTTTTACGTCAGGTAGAGGCCCGTTAAGGCTGGTAAAAGCCGGTTAAGACTGGCTAAGTCTGGTATAACGCAGTTAAGGCTGGAATATGGCGGCTGAGGTTTGTTTAGACTGGTCAATTCCAGTCGAATTGGGTTAAGGCTGGTATAAGCCGGTATAGACAGGCTAAGGCTAGTATAAGGCGGTTAAGTCCTGGAATATGGCGATTTAGACTGGTTTGGACTGGATAAGTCTAGTATAGGGCAGTTAAGGCAGGTATAAGATGGTTTAGACTGGTTTAAATTGGTTAAGACTGGTTAAGCCCTGTAAAAGGGGTTAAAGCTTGTCTAAGCCAGTTTAGACTGCCTAAGGCTGGTATGAGGCGGTTAGGGCTGGAATATGGCAGTTTAGACTGGTTTAGAGTGGTTAAGACCAGTATAAGGTGGTTAAGGCTGGTATAAGCCAGCTTAGACTGGCTAAGGCTATTATAAGTCGGTTAAGGATTGAATATGATAGTTTTTACTGCTTTAGACTGCTTAAGTCAACTATAGATGGTTTAAGGATGGAATAAGCCCGTTTAGCCTGGTATAGCTTGTTTAGACTGGTTAAGCCAGGTATAAGGTGGTTAAAGCTGGTATAAGCCAGTTCAGACTGGCTAAGGCTGGTCTAAGGCGGTTAAGGCTGGAATATGGCGGTTTAGACTAGTTTAGTTTTGTTGAGTCTGCTATAAGGCAGTTATGTCTGGTTAAGAATTTTTGGAGTGGTTTAGAATGCTGAAATCCAATAGATATTTGTCAAGCATAGCAAAAGTCGTTTTAGACTGGGTTTGACTGGTTAAGTCTGCTCTAAGACGTTGAAGGCTGGTATAAGCCGGTTTAGACTGGTTAAGACTGGCTACGTCTGGTATAAGTCCTGGCCTGATATGCGTCGTGCTTGGAGAGCGCCAGCCCTGCCCTCAGGTTTTTCTTCCCCGGGCTCACTGCTCAGCTCCGCAATTCATCCATTCTCTCACCCAAAAGCATTTCCAAGCCACAATCCCACAGCTGACATCTCCTTTTTCCCTACTCTGAGCCAATTCCTTTCAGAAAGAGGGAGTCAAAAACAAGCTGTTGAAAACATCCTCTAAGAAGACTGGTCTAAGCCGGTTTAGACTGCTTAAGTCCGGTCTAAGGCAGTTAAGGCTGGAATATGGCGGTTTAGAGTGCTTTAGACTGGTTAAGTCTGGTATAGGGCAGTTAAGGCTGGTATAAGTCGGTTTAGACTGGTTTAGACTGGTTAAGTCCGGTATAGGGTGGTTATGGCTGGAACATGGCGGTTTAGACCGGCTATGTTGGTATAAGGCAGTTAAGGATGGAATATAGCGGTTTAGAGTGGTTTAGACAGGTTAAGTCTGCTATAGGGCGGTTAATGCTGGAAAATGACGGTTTAGACTAGTTTAGATTTGTTACGTCAGGTAGAGGCCCGTTAAGGCTGGTAAAAGCCGGTTAAGACTGGCTAAGTCTGGTATAACACAGTTAAGGCTGGAATATGGCGGCTGAGGCTTGTTTAGAATGGTTAATTCCAGTCAAAATGGGTTAAGGGTGGTATAAGCCGGTATAGAATGTCTTAGGCTAATATAAGGCGGTTAAGGCTGGAATATGGTGGTTTAGAGTGGTTTAGACTGGTTAAGTCTGGTATAGGGCGGTTAAGGCTGGTATAAGCCGGTTTAGACTGTTTTAGACTGGTTAAGACTGGTTAAGACTGGTTAAGCCCAGTCTAAAGGGGGTTAAGATTGTATAAGCCAGTTTAGACTGCCTAAGTCTGATACCAGACTTAGCCAGTCTAAACTGGCTTAAACGAGCCTTAACCCCCATTATACCGGGCTTACCAGTCTTAACCAAACTAAACCAGTCTAAACCGCCTTATTCCAGCCTTAACCGCCTTAGATCGGACTTAACCAGTCTAAACCAGCTTATACCAGTCTTAACTGCCTCATAAAAGACTTAACCGGTTCATTCCAGTCTAGTCTGCCTTACATAAACTTTAAACAGTCTAAACCAGTCTAATACGCCATATTCCACCTTAACTACCTTATACTAGACTTAGCCTGTCTATACCGGCTTATACCAGACTTAACTCAATTCAACTGGAATTAACCAGTCTAAAAAAGCCTGAGACGCCATATGCAAGCCTTAACTGCTTTATAGCAGACTTAGCCAGTCTTAACCAGCTTTTAGTAGCCTTAACTGGATTGTACCTTACGTAACCAGTCCAAACTACTCTAAACCACCATGTTCCAGCCTCAACCGCCTTATACCAGACTTAACCAGTCTAAACCGCCTTATAACAGTCTTAATCGCCCTATACCGGACTTAACCAGTCTAAACCACTCTAAACGACCATATTCCAGCCTTAACCGCCTTAGACCAGACTTAACCAGTCTAAATAGGCTTATACCAGTCTTAACTGCTTTATACAAGACTTAACCAGTTCATTCCAGTCTAGTCTGCCTTACATAAAATTTAACCAGTCTAAACCAGACTAAAGCGCCATATTGCAGCCTTAACGAGACTTAAGTGAATGAACCAGACTTAAGCAGACTTTACGGGCTCAAGTGTTTTAAGCAACTCGAGGGAAGTAAGTGACTAAGCAGACTTCAGCCACTTCACGGTTTCTGGGTGCCAGGTCTACCTGCCGTGGTGAGGAGCCGACAGGTCTACCCGATTCAGGATGCCATGTCTACCCGTGTTGGACTCGGCACAGCATCGCCGGCTCTGGGTTGACCTGGTGTGCGTCCCAGGAGCCGGGGACACTTGAGGGCTGCCACTAGAGGAAAGAGCATCCATGGGGGTGTGGGAACGGTCAGGCCCCCCTAACACCCTACCGCATCGCACCTGTGGAAAGAGGAGCCGCTTGTGGGGCAGGAGGAGTCACTTGTGGGGCTGGGGACCCTGTTGACTGCATCTCTCAGCCAGCTGGGCTTCATGGTTTCACGCCCGTGCCCCAGTCTGGCTGAAGAGAGCCCGCGTCCCTTGACAGAAGGTGGGCTGAGTGGGATCCTTGAGGGTGTTGTCGACGGCTTGTTTGTGACTCCCTCTTTCTGAGGGGAATTGGCTCAGAGTGGGGAAAAAGGAGTTGTCAGCTGTGGGATTGTGGCTTGGAAATGCTTTTGGGTGCAGGAATGGATGAATTGCGGAGCTGAGCAGTGAGCCTGGGGAAGAAAAACCTGAGGACAGGGCTGGCGCTCTCCAAGCACGACGCATATCAGGCCAGGCCTTATACCAGACTTAGCAAGTTTTAACCAGTCTAAACCGGCTTATACCAGCCTTCACCGCCTTAGAGCAGACTTAACCAGTCAAACCCAGTCTAAAACGACTTTTGCTATGCTTAACAAATATCTATCGGATTTCAGCAGTCTAAAAAACTCCATAACTCCTTAACCAGACATAACTGCCTTATAGCGGACTCAACAAAACTAAAACAGTTTAAACTGCCTTATTCCAGCCTTAACCGCCTTAGACCGGCCTTAGCCAGTCTGAACAGGCTTATACAAGCTTTAACCACCTTATACCTGGCTTAACCATTCTAAACCAGGCTAAACCAGGCTAAACGGGGTTATTCCAGCCTTAAACACTCTATACCTGACTTAAGCAGTCTAAACCAGTACAAACTGTCATAGTCAATCCTTAACCGACTTATAATAGCCTTAGCCAGTCTAAGCTGGCTTATACCAGCCTTAACTGCCTTATACCAGTCTTAACCACTCTAAACCATTCTAAACTGCCATATTCCAGCCCTAACCGCCTCATACCAGCCTTAGGCAGTCTAAACTGGCTTAGACAAGCCTTAACCCC
The DNA here is from genome assembly GCA_033459285.1 of Clamator glandarius. Taxonomy (NCBI): domain Eukaryota; kingdom Metazoa; phylum Chordata; class Aves; order Cuculiformes; family Cuculidae; genus Clamator; species Clamator glandarius. Next base: position 229,916 of record JAUNZM010000003.1, on the reverse strand, counting down.
CTTTATACCAGGCTTAACCAGTCTTAACCAGTCTAAACCGGCTTATACCTGCCTTAACTGCCCTATACTAGACTTATCCTGTCCAACCAATCTAAATCGCCATATTCCAGACTTAACCGCCTTATACTAGCCTTAGCCTGTCTATACTGGCTTATACCAGCCTTAACCCAATTCGACTGGAATTGACCAATCTAAACAAGTCTCAGCCGCCATATTCCAGCCTTAACTGCGTTATACCAGACTTAGCCAGTCTTAACCGGCTTTTACCAGCCTTAACGGGCCTCTACCTGACGTAACCAGTCTAAACTAGTCTAAACAGCCATGTTTCAGCCTTAACCGCCTTATACCAGACTTAGCCAGTCTAAACCGCCTGATACCAGTCTTAACCGCCCTATACCGGACTTAACCAGTCTAAACCGGTCTAAATCAACTTATACCAGCCTTAACCGCTATATACCAGACTTAACCTGTCTAAACCAGTCTAAACCGCCATATTCCAGCTTTAACCGCCTTAGACCGGACTTAACCAGTCTAAACCGGCTTATACCAGTCTTAACTGCCTTATACAAGACTTGACCAGTTTATTCCAGTCTAGTTAATCCACCGTGGGAGCTTCCGGGACCGCCCCCTCCCTGCTTAAGTCTGGTTCATTCACTTAAGTGTGGTTAAGGCTGCAATATGGCGCTTTAGACTGGTTTAGACTGGTTAAAGCTTATGTAAGGCAGACTAGACTGGAATGAACTGGTTAAGTCTTGTATAAGGCAGTTAAGACTGGTATAAGCCGGTTTAGACTGGTTAAATCCGGTCTAAGGCGGTTATAGCTGGAATAAGGCGGTTTAGACTAGCTAAGGCTAGTATAAGGCGGTTAAGTCTGGAATATGGTCGTTTATAGTGGTTTAGACTGGTTACGTCTAGTATAGAGCGTTTAAGGCTGGTATAAGCCGGTTTAGACTGGTTAAGACTGGTTAAGCCCGGTCTAAAGAGGGTTAAGGCTTGTATAAGCCAGTTTAGACTGGCTAGGGCTGGTATGAGGCAGTTAGGGCTGGAATATGGCAGTTTAGACTGGTTTAGAGTGGTTAAGACCAGTATAAGGCGGTTAAGGCTGGTATAAGCCAGCTTAGACTGGCTAAGGCTATTATAAGTCGGTTAAGGATTGACTATGACAGTTTGTACTGGTTTAGACTGCTTAAGTCAGGTATAGAGTGTTTAAGGCTGGAATAAGCCCCTTTAGCATGATTTAGCCTGGTTTAGACTGGTTAAGCCAATTATAAGGTGGTTAAAGCTGGTATAAGCCAGTTCAGACTGGCTAAGGCCGGTCTAAGGCTGTTAAGGCTGGAATATGGCACTTTAGACTGGTTTAGACTGGTGAAAGATTATGTAAGTCAGACTAGATTGTAATGAACTGCTTAAGTCTTGTATAAGAGGGTTAAGACTGGTATAATCCGATTTAGATTGGTTAAGTCTGGTACAAGGCGGTTAAGGTTGGAATATGGCGGTTTAGACTGGTTTAGACTGGTTAAGTCTTGTATAGGTTGGTTAAGGCTGGTATAAGCCAGTTTAGACCGGTTTAGACTGGTTAAGTTTGGTATAGGGTGGTTAAGGCTGGAACATGGCGGTTTAGACTGGCTATGTCTGGTATAAGGCGGTTAAGGCTGGAACATGGAGGTTTCGACTTTTTATGTCTGGTATAAGGCGGTTAAAGGCTGGAATATTGCGTATTAGGGAGGTTTAGACTGGTTAAGTCCGGTATAGGGCGGTTAAGACTGGTATAAGGTGGTTTAGACTGCCAAAGTCTGGTATAAGGCGGTTAAGGCTGGTACATGGCGGTTTAGACTAGTTTAGAATTTTTACGTCAGGTAGAGGCCCATTAAGGCTGGTAAAAGCCGGTTAAGATTGGCTAAGTCTGGTATAACGCAGTTAAAGCTGGCATATGGCAGCTGAGGCTTGTTTAGATCGGTTAATTCCAGTAGAATTGGGATAAGGCTGGTATAAGCCGGTATAGACAGGCTAAGGCAGTATAAGTTGGTTAAGGCTGGAATATGGCCGTTTAGAGTGGTTTAGACTGGTTAAGTCTAGTATATGATGGTTAAGGCTGGTATAAGATGGTTTAGACTGGTTTAAATTGGTTAAGACTGGTTAAGCCCTGTAAAAGGGGTTAAAGCTTGTCTAAGCCAGTTTAGACTGCCTAAGGCTGGTATGAGGCGGTTAGGGCTGGAATATGGCAGTTTAGACTGGTTTAGAGTGGTTAAGACCAGTATAAGGTGGTTAAGGCTGGTATAAGCCAGCTTAGACTGGCTAAGGCTATTATAATTCGGTTAAGGATTGACTATGACAGTTTTTACTGGTTTAGACTGCTTAAGTCAAGTATAGAGTGTTTAAGACTGAGGTAAGACCGTTTTGCCTGCTTTAGCCTGGTTTAGCCTGGTTAAGTCAGGTATAAGGTGGTTAAAGCCGGTATAAGCCAGTTCAGACTGACTAAGGACGGTATAAGGCGGTTAAGGCTGTAAGATGGCGGTTTAGACTGGTTTAGTTTTGTTGAGTCCGCTAAAAGGCATTTATGTCTAGTTAAGGAATTTTGGAGTGGTTTAGACTGCTGAAATCCGACAGATATTTGTTAAGCATAGCAAAAGCACCCAAAATCATTTTGAAGCTACAATCCCACAGCTGACAACTATCCTTTTTCCCCACTTTGAGTCAATTCCTCTACGATAAGAGGGAGTCACAAGCAAACCATCAACAACACCCTCAAGGATCCCACTCAGCCCACCTTCTGTCAAGAGACGCGGGCTCTCTTCAGCCAGACTGGGGCACGGGCGTCAAACCATGAAGCCCAGCTGGCTGAGAGATGCAGTCAACAGGGTCCCCAGCCCCACAAGTGACTCCTCCTGCCCCACAAGTGGCTCCTCCTTCCACAGGAGCCATGGGGCAGGGTGTTAGGGGGCAGTGATCATTCCCACCCCACCAAAGATGCTCTTTCCTCTAGTGGCAGCCCTCAAGTGTCCCCGGCTCCTGGGACGGACACCAGGTCAACCCAGGGCCGGCGCTGCTGTGCCGAGTCCAACACGGGCAGACCTGGCACCTGGAATCGGGTAGACCTGACGGCTCCTCACCACGGCAGGTAGACCTGGCACCCAGAAGCCGGGAAGTGGCTGAAGTCTGCTTAGTCACTTACTTCCCTCGAGTTGCTTAAAACACTTGAGCCCGTAAAGTCTGCTTAAGTCTGGTTCATTCACTTAAGTCTGGTTAAGGCTGCAATATGGCGGTTTAGACTGGTTTAGACTGGTTAAAGGTTATGTAAGGCAGACTAGACTGGAATGAACTAGTTAAGCCTTGTATACGGCAGTTAAGACTGGTATAAGCCGGTTTAGATTGGTTAAGTCCGGTCTAAGTCAGTTAAGGCTGGAATATGGTAGTTTAGACTGGTTTAGATAGTCTGGTATAGGGTGGTTAAGACTGGTATAAGCCGGTTTAGACCAATTTAGACTTGTTAAGTCCGGTAGAGGCCCTTTAAGGCTGGTAAAAGCCGGTTAAGACTGGCTAAGTCTGGTATAACACAGTTAAGGCTGGCGTATGGCGGCTGAGGCTTGTTTAGAATGGTTAATTCCGGTCGAAGTGGGTTAAGGCTGGTATAAGCCGGTATAGACAGGTTAAAGCTAGTATAAAATGGTTAAGGCTGGAATATGGCGGTTTAGACTGGTTTAGACTGGTTAAGTCTATTATAGGGTGGTTAAGACTAGTATAAGCCGGTTTAGATTGTTTAGACTGGTTATGACTTTTTAAGCCTGGTATAAAGGGGGTTAAGTCTTGTATAAGCCAGTTTAGACTGGCTAAGGCTGGTATGAGGCGGTTAGGGCTGGAATATGGCAGTTTAGACTGATTTAGAGTGGTTAAGACCGGTATAAGGCGGTTAAGGCTGGTATAAGCCAGCTTAGACTGGCTAAGGCTATTATAAGTCAGTTAAGGATTGACTATGACAGTTTTTACTGGTTTAGACTGCTTAAGTCAGGTATAGAGTGTTTAAGGCTGGCATAAGCCCGTTCAGCCTGGTTTAGCCTGGTTTAGCCTGGTTAGCCAGGTATAAGGTGGTTAAAGCTGGTATAAGCCAGTTCAGACTGGCTAAGTCCGGTATAAGGCGGTTAAGGCTGGAATATGGTGGTTTAGACTGGTTTAGTTGAAAATAGCCAGGAACCTAGTCTCCCCCTCCTAGGATGCATAAGAACGGGAGCTGACAGAACTCTTAACAATGGGAGGCCCTTCCACAGAGATTAAACTCTGAGCAATGACTGCACAGAAGCAGGCACGGACAGACCTGACCTACCCTGGCTGTGGGGCAGAGTTTCCTCTCCAGCAGAACCGGCACCGGGCACTGCGATGGCTGAACCACAGCTGCTTTGTTCCTCACACACAGAACAAGGTGCAGGCAGCTCCCAGAGCAGAGACCACCTGCCTCCTCCAGATCCTCCTGGAGAGTGAGTGCAGAGGGTGCTTGCCCTGGACAGTAGAGAGGTCTCCTAGGACACAGGGCAGCATCCCAGACGATGACATCACAGAGGCCACGGCCAGACCCATGGGTTGGGTTGGAAGGGATCTCAAACATCCATCTAGTCCAACCACCTGCCATGGGCAGCAACATCCTGAGGGGCACTGAACGAGGATTTGGGCCATCGAAATTGTGGATAATTCTGAAAATGAGGCTTTCTTCTTTGAAAGAATTTTGGAAGATTAGAATCAATTTTTGGAATCTATAAATAATGGTTTCGACTCTAAAACTGAGGCACCGGAAATTAAAAATTAGATTTTGTGCCTTAAAAATGAGACTCTTAAAATGAGTTTTTAGACACAAAACATAGGAGTTTAGAGATTCAGAATCTAAATGTGAGTCTTCAAAATTCTACGGGTCCTATAAAACAGACTCGAACCCTAGAATTGATGATTTCAGCCAGAAACATGAGACATTGGACACTAAATAGATGGGTGCTACAAATGATTCTTTTGACACTTCAAGTGAGGAGAACCTCTTGGTTCCTCTGTGGCCCCAAGAAATGAAGCTCTGGTCCCAAATGCAGAGCTTTGAGTGCTCCCATGGAGGCTTCTAGCTATAAAAGAGAGGGTTCTATCCTTTACATGAGAGTCTGGAGCCTCAAAAGAAGGATTTGCGCCCTATAAATGGTACTTTGAAACTGAGGCTTTGTGCCTATAATGATGCTGTGGTAGCAAACATTAAGGATTTGCACTGTAAAAAATGGGTCTGGAGAGGCTCAAAATGAGGATTTGAGACATCATGATTGTGAACTTGGTTCTAATATGAGGCTTTGTTCCCTGAAAAGGAGGCTTTGGGGGTTAAAAATGAGCTTTTGCATGATTTTAGAGGCTTTTTGTCTTCAAAACTGAGCCTGTAGATATAGAAAATAAGACTTTGTTCCTTAAGAATGATGTTCTGGGCCTTAAAATGAGTCTTTGATGCTCAAAAAGGGAGCTTGGAGCTCACAAAGGAGGGTTTGTACCCTAAAGTGAGGCTTTTGGCCCCCAAACGGAGGTATTACCTAGCCCCCCATGCTTTACTAGGTTCAGTGAGAGCTGCTGGCACTGAAGGCCAGGGGAGGAGGTATATTACAAAGCCAGTGGCAAGAAATGGGGGCTCTGCACCGAAAAGGGGAAATTTGGCCCCAAAAAGGGTTACCTCTAGGTGCTGGCAGGAGGCCCTGGGTTTGCACGGGGCTCTGGCCCCTCAGTCACACAAGCACAGAACCATGAAGACTGAAAAGCCTCTCGGCTCCCTCAGTCCCAGCCCAGTCCCATGAACAGAGTGTTCCGAGGTGTCAAATCTGCTGAGTTTTAAATCCCCAGGGATGGAGAATCCCCCACTGCCCTGGAGCCTTGGCTGGGGCTGCACCACACTCACACAAATGCATTTTCCCTCCTTTCCAACCCAGATGGATCCCACTCCTCTGGACATGAATGTGGATATTCCCAGGTGTCACAGGAGCCATGGCCAACAAATAGCTGTGTCTATAAAGCCATCCAATCCTTTTTATAAATCATGGCCTTGGTGCATTGTTGATTTCTAAACTCTCCCTGTGGATTCTAACATGGGCTGAGCAGCTTGGTCTGACCTCAGAGCTGGCCCTGCTTGGAGATGGCATTGCACTAGAGATCATCTGAGCTCTCTTGTTCTCTGCGTTCTTTGGTGAGCATAAGATGTAGAGACCCACTTAGCAGGTTGCCCTGAGCCTCCTCAGCAGGCCAAATTGTGCCCTCACCCCTCATGCTGTGGCCCCTAACTAACTCCATCCTGACAGATCTCCTCCAGACCCTCTTCAGTTTCTCCCCTTTCCTTTTGAAATGGGAGACTCACTGGGTTCTGTAGCACAGTCCTGGTGCCAGAAGAGTGGAGGCAGTGATTGTCTCCTTTGCCCAGCGTCAAGAGTTGCTCCCTCTGCTCCTCCTCGTGAGTGGCTGGAGGTGGACAAGAAGTTGTCAGGGGACACAGGCAGGAGAGCTGACCCTGGCTGAGCAGAGGGAGATCCCATAACGTAGATGCCACACTCAGTGATAAAAACTTGCAGGAGAAGAAAGAAATTGAGATTTTAATCATTCAAATTGATGGATTGTGGTAGACTAGTGGGGTGTCAGTCTGCTTGAAGGAGGTGGGAAGTGAAGTAAATTGCATTGGTTTTGGTCTCTCTTTATATTCCTTTTATCTTTTTTTCTTTCATCTATTCATCTATTTTTACCTCGGCCCTCAAATGCCGTGAGGAGGTGGACATGGGCACCAGAATGCTTGCTTCTCCTCACAAACAAGAGAACTCAACCAGCCCCATGCCCTTTCAAAAGGGATTTCACAAAGTAATATTGAACTTCTCCTTGAACTTCCTCAGCCTGCAGAAGAGAAGGCATCGGGAGGACGTTGTATAGGCCTTTCCGTACCTGAAGGGGTCACCAAGAAAGCTGGCAAGGGACTTTTTCCAAGGGCATGGAATGATAGGATGTGGCTTTATGGCCTATGGAATATTTAGATTAGACATTAAGAAGGAATTGTTCACAAAGAAGTTGGTGAGGAATTGGCCCAGGTTGCCCAGGGAAGCTGTGGCTGCCCCCTCCCTGGAAATGTTCAAGGCCAGCTTGGATGGGGCCTTGAGCAGCCTGGTTAGTGGGAGGTGTCCCTGCCCATGGCAGAGGGGTTGGACCTGGATGGGCTTTAAGGTCCCTTCCAACCCAAACCATTTTATGATTCTGAAAAGTAATGATATATAAACTTTAAACTAAAACATGTTTGTTTTTTATTTTTAAGTGCACTTTGAAATCTTCCTCTTTAACCACACTGGGAAATGACTCCAAAGAGCTGTGCAGGGCTTGAAGGCCTGAAGAAAACAATATGAAGAGAAAGAGCTTGTTAAGTCTTTCTGTAGTTTAATGAGACCCAGGTTGGATTTTCTGATGAGTCCTTGGACCTTCAGCTGCTGAGAGGAGATTGAGGAGAACTCTCAAGAAATCAAAAGCACAACTCAGACTCAGAGTAACTTGAAGTATTAATTGGTCTCAGTGAGGATCGTTAGTGACAAAGCCTCCCCAGGGACTCATTAGAGCAAAGGATTAGAGGTCATGATTGCAAGAAGGCAAAAGCACTGTGCAGGCAGCTGTGATGTTGAGAAAAACCTGGGTTTGTCTGGTGAAGCAGAGAGGACAAGCCCTGACTCCCAGGCCCTGGGCAGGCAGATCTGGCTTTGCCTGCAATGACACTGGTGCCATGAACATTGTCACATTGCTGAATGAAAGTGGAGCAGTTATTCCATGTAATTTCAAATACAGACCTCAGAGCTCCATGCAGAGGCAGAAGAGTTGCATCATAGAAGGGTGGGGTTATAGAAGGGCTGGATCAGAGTCGAGCATTAGAACACTTCAGTGTGATAACTTTCAGGTCACAGAAGGTTTAGGTCATTGAGGAATAACCAAAGAGTTTGGTTTGAGATGGTTCATAGAAGGGTTTGGTCACAGAAGTCTAATGGCTAGTTTGGGTCATAAAAGTCTCATAGTAGAGCTGGGTCATAGAAGTCTCAGGTCACTAAAGTTTCAGGTCATAGAATGTTTTGGTCATGGAAGAGTTGAGTCACTGAAGTGTGAAAGTTTCCTAGGGGTTTCCAGGAGTTTGGTCTTAGAAGGGTCATAGAGAGTTCGGTGCGGAAAAGAGTTGGTTCAGAAATAGGTCAGGTCATAGACAAGTCATATACTGTGTACTCATAGAAAAAGTCATAGAAGAATCAGGTCATGAAGAGTGGGGTGATAGAAGAGTCAGCACATAGAAGACTTTGTTTTGGAAGGTACCTGGTAGTGTTAGGTAATAGAAAGTTTACATCATAGTAGTGCCAGGTCATAGAATATGTGGCTCATATAATAGTCGAGTCATATAGGAGTTCGGAGGATTCACATCGTAGCAGGTCAGGTCAAAGATGTGTCAATTAATTGTAGGGTCCCAGAATACTTGGATGCAAGCAGCAGATGCTCCAGTCTGGTGTCTGTTCATATCCTGTTTCTCAGCCACAAGATATCTAGAAACTGCCCACACAGGCAAGGTGTCTGCTCCTGCCCCTTCACACACTCAGCCACCTCTGACCTCACAAGGGCCATCAAAATCTACTGCCCTGTGACATAATTAGACACCAGTGACATCACAAGGCCCTGTGGAACACAAAAGCCTGGAGCGAGCTTGCAGAGCGTGGTGGTACCAGAGATATCCCATGTTCCTGTGCAAGGCATGAGCCTGCTCCTGGTCTGAGACCTCCTCAGCTGCCAGAGACATCCAAAGGCAGCAGCACTGGTCCTGACCCATCACCCCCTTGGGATGCTGAGACATCAAACACACCCTCACAAGCAAAGGGGCTGCTCCTCTGCTCAAACCTTCTCAGCACTTCTGGCCTCAGAAGTGCCTGCACAGCCCAGGGCTTCTCGTGCCCTGCCACCCACTGACCCAGGAATCAGCAAAAGGCAGGGGCTGGTCCTGCCCTAGAACATACTTAGGGACCTGTGACCTCATAGACAGCACCACAAGCCAGGGCCCTGCTCCTGCCCTGCCCTCTGATCAGTCAGGGGTGACATCCCAAGCACCAGCACAAGCCAGATGCCTCCTCCTGGCCTATCAGCTCCTCACCCATCAGTGACAACGTGAGCAGCTGCACAGACCAGGGCTCCCTCCTGCCTTATCACATACTCAGCCACCTGGTACATCACAAAAAGCTTCAAAGCCATGTGCATGCCCCTGCCCTGTGTGCTGCAGAGCCACCAGTGACATCATAAGGACATTCACCTGCCAACTGTCTGTTCATTCCCAGTCAGCTCCTGAGGCACCAGGGGCAGCAGAAGCAGCTGCACAAGCCAGGAACCTGTCACCTATTAAACCACCAGCATCACCACAAGCACCTGTGGGAGCCAGAGGCATGTTCCTGCCCTAAAGTGCTTTTGACAGGACAAGTTCATGGTGAGCCTGGTGTACCTTATCATAGAATCACAGAATGGTTTGATTTGGAAGGGACCTCAAAAGACTTTTGGTTCTTACCTTTTTCCATGGGCAGGGCCACCTCCCACTAGATCAGGTCACTTTAAGCCCCATCCAGCCTTGCTTTGATCACCTCTAGGGATGGGGCAGCCACCAATTCTCTGGGCAACCTGGGCCAGGGCCTCACCACTCTCACAGGAAAACATTTCTTCCTAAGATCTCAATCTCCCCTTTTTCAAACTAAAAGCATTCACCCCCCAACACACACACCTCCCCCCATCCTGCTCCATGAGGTCCCTGATCAAGAAACCCTCCCCAGCATGTCTGGAGACCCTTTCAGCACTGGAAGGTGCTTTAAGATCTCCCTGCAGCCTTCACTTCTCCAGGTTTAGCAACCCCAACTCTCTAAGCCTGTCCTCATATCTGAAGTGCTCCAGCTCTCTGAGCAACTGTGTTGCCTCCTGTGGATTCACCTCAACAGGTCCATGTCCTTCCTGTGCTGAGGACTCCAGAGCTGGACGCAGAGCTCCAGGGGAGTTCTCAAGAGAGCAGATAACGACTCCAAATCCCTTCCCTTGCCCTGTTGATTCCACTGCTTTGGATGCAGCCCAGGACACAGTTTGGCTTTCTGAGCTGCAAGCACATGTTTCCAGCTCACATGGAGGTTCTCAAGCCCCAGCACTCCAAGTCCTTCTGCTCAGGACTGCTCCCAATCCATTCTCTGCCCAACCTGAATTTGTGCTTGGGATTTCCATGACCCAATTGCAGGACCTTGTTGATCCTCATGAGGTTCACAGAGCAGCCCCAACTCTCCAGCCTGTCCAGGTCCCTCTGGATGACATCCCTTCCCTCCAGCATGGTGACTGGGCCACACAACTTGGTGTCATCAGCAAACTTGCTGATAGTGCCTCAATCCCACTGTCCGTGTGTGTGACAAAGGTGTTAAACAACACCAGTCCCAATACTGACCCCTGCAGAAAACTTGCCACCAGTCTCCACACGGACATCGATCCACTGACCACTGTATCTTTAGTGTGACCTCCCAGAGATGTCATTTAGCTCCCAACAGGACAGTCCTTCTACCTGTCAGGTTCCCCCTGAAAGGCATCCCTAAGGCACAGGAATTGTGCTCTGAACTTAACATCACCAAAAAATGTCGTGACAGCTGCTTCCTCTTAGACTTAATACAGTTGGTCAACTGCACAGGGCTCAGGAGAGTCCTCTGTGCCACCTCACCAAGTCCCAGGGTGGCCCTGGCCTCAGGGGCTGCTGTGAAGGAAGTTAAGCCCATCCCAGCCAGGGCCAGCACACAAGAATGGGGGCCCAGAGATGGACACCACTGTGTCCTGGTGGCATGACAAGGGATGAGCAGGGAGGACAATCACTTCCCTCCCTCTTTTGGTGAGCCTAATCTATACACACTCTACGGCGCTGCTGGATACATGACTGGATGTCCTTCTGCCTTCTGTTCCCCAGTAACACCAGAGACTTTTCCATGGAGCTGCTCCCCAACCAGGCACCCCCATCCCAGGCCCTGCAATTGCATGGTTTGGGTCTATCCCAGGTGCAGACCCTGGCTGTGGTCCTTTGTTTCATGAATGTCCTGACTGGACAGCCCTTGTACCCATCAGGTTTCCCCTGAAAGGCATCCCTAAGGCACAGGAATGGGTCTCCCATCACTGAAAAAAGGGGTGAGAGTTGCATCCTCTAGGCATGGATACAGGTGTTCAACTGCACTAGGGTCAGGAGAGTCCCCTGTGCCACCTCACCAAACCCCCACATGTCCTATGGCACCAAGGCACACTTGGAGTTTCTTCTTCTCCTGCAGATCTGAGTGCAGCCAGGTCTGTAAGGAAATTAGGGGGAGAAGGTGCCTTGGAGCTGGAACACTCAGCTTTGGGGTGCAGGGAAGTCTGATGGAAGGAAATGGGATGCAATTGCCAGGAGAGCAATGAAAGCAGTGGTGGTGCTTGAGCGGTGAGGAACAAGGCTGTCCATGCAGGGTCAGACCTCAAAGGATGCTTCTCCACGGTGCCCAGACCTCCTGAGGTGAAATGTGGCTTCAATGCCCATTGAAGAGAACAACTGACACCTCTGAGCTGAAATGTAATGAAATATAAACTTTATATTAAAACACATTTTCATTAGGTGCACTTTGAAATCTTCCTCTTCACCCACACTGGGAAATGACTCTGGGAGCCATACAAAGCTTGAAGATCTGAAGGAAACTTCAGAATAATAACAAGCTCGTTAAGGCTTTCTGTACTTTAATGAGACCCAGGGTGGATTTGCTGCTGAGTCCTTGAACCTCAGCTCCTAAGAGGAGGATGAGGAAAACACTCAAGAAGTCAACAGCAGAACTCAGAGTACCTTGAAGTATTAATTGGTCTCAGTGAAGATCATTGCAGACAAGGGCTCCCAAGGGACTTGTTAGAGTTGAGAACTGGAGGCCACGATTGCAGACAGGCAAAGGTGCTGTGCAGGCAGCCTGGGTTTTCTTCATGAAGCATGGAGGCCAAGGCCTGACCCCTAGACCCTGAGCAGGCAGATCTGGCTTTGCCTGCAATGCCACTGGTGTCATGAACATTCTCACACTGCCAAATCTAATTGGGAGCAGTTGTCCCATGTAATTCCAAATACAGGCCAGTAGAGTTATGTGAGATGCCAAGGCTGTCGCACAGCTCCATGGAGTTGTAAAGAGTTATGTCCCAGGTGATAGAACAGTTGGATCATAGAGTAGTCGTAGGAGAGTTCAGTCATAGAAGGTTTATGGAAGTGTTGGGTCATAGAAGTCTCATAGAATTATTGGGTCATAGATGATTCAAGTCATCGACTAATCAGGCTGTGGAAGAGTCAAGTCACAGAAGTGATAGTTTATTCAGGTTTTAGAAGAGTTTGGTCATAGAAGGGTCACAATAGGGTTGGTTCAGAGAAGGGTTGGGTCATAGAAGAGTCATAGAACAATCAGGTCATGGAAGAATCTGGTCACAAAAGTTTTACAGGAGAGTCCAGTCATGGAAAGTAATATCATAGAATAGTCAGGTCATAGAATGAAGTGCTGTGTCCTAGAGGGCTCAAGTTATGGAAAAGCCTGGTCATATAAGAGACAGGTCAAAGAAGAGTTGAGTTATAGATGAGTCAGGACTTAGAGGAAGAATATAAGTGTTCAGTCCTAGAAGGTTCGTAGAAGTCTCAGGTCACAGAATTTTTGGGTAATAGAAGAGCTGAGTCATAGAAACATGGGAGTTTATTCAGATAATGAAAGAGTTTGGTAATAGAGGGATCATTCGAAGGTTCAGGTCATAGAAGTGTCAGGTGATAAAATGCTTTGGCAATAGCTTACTCTGGCCATAGAGAAGTCAGGTTATAGAAAGACATAGAAGGATCATAGCGGAACTGGGTCATAGAAGGCTTGATTCATACAAGGCTGGGATTCTAGAAGAGTTGGGTCATAGATGAGTCATAGAAGATCTGGGAGGTAGAAGAGTTGGTTCATACAAGAGATGGGTCATAGAAGTCTCACAGAAGAGTATGGTCATAGAAATAATGTGTCATTGACGTTTGAGGCAACAGAAGCTTTAGGTCATAGAAGGGTCATAGAATTTCTGGGTCATAAAAGTGTCAAGTCATAAAAGAGTCAGCTGACAGCTCATATAAGAGTCAGGTCATACAAGATTCTGTTCATAGAAGCGTCACTTAATAGTATGTTTGGTTCATAGAACACTCGGGCCATAGAAGGGTCGGGTTTTAGAAGACTGAGATCATAGAAGCGTCAGGACTGAGATGATTTATGTCACAGAAGAGTCATAGAAGACTTGGGTTTTAGAAAGTCATGTCATAGAACACGACAGAGAACAGTCAAGTCATACAAGGTCATGGTCTGCTCAAGTCACAGAAGAGTTTGATCATTTAAGGGACAGGTCAAAGAAGATTTGGGTTATAGATGAGTCAGATCATAGAGGAGGAGTAGCAGATTAATTCAGTCATAAAAAGTTGATACAAGTCTTGGGTCATATAATTCTCATGTCATAAAAGATTTGGGTGATAGAAGGGTCATCAAATATTTGTGTAATGGAAGAGTTGAGTCATAGAAGCGTAAGAGTTTAATTAGGAAAAGGAAGGGCTGGGTCTTAGAAGACTCAGGTCATAGAAGTATTGGGTCATAGAATGGTTGGATCATAAATTATTTAGGTCATAGAGGAGCTGGGTCACAGAAGAGTGGGGTCATAGGAGAGTGAAATAGGAGACTGGTCATAGCCAGTCATAGAAGGGTCAGGGAAGAGTCTGGTCATATAAGGTTTTGATAATTTAGTCTGTGCTGTAGAAGTATTGGGTTATTGAAGACTCCTAGAGGAGCTGGGTCAAATATTGGGTCATAGAAGTGCTGGTCACAGAAGTGTCAGGTAAGAGAAGGAACAGAGGTGTCTGGACACAGAAAACTTGAGACATAAAAGAGTCTCGGCCTCTGCCTTGCATAGGCAAACACTCTCCTGGGTTGAAATCTAGTTAGATGGCCGGGCCCAGAGAGTGGTGGGAAATGGTGATAACTCCAGCTGAAGGCCAATTCCAAGTGGGGTTCCCCAGGGCTCACTGCTGGGTCCAGCCCTGTTCAGTGTCTTTATCAATGACCTGGATGAAGGCATCGAGTGCACCCTTAGCAAGTTTGTAGATGACACTAAGGAGGGTAGGAGTGTGGATCTGCTGGAGGGTAGGGAGGCTCTGCAAAGGGATCTGAACAGGCTGGACTGCTGGGCTGAGACCAACGGCATGAGGTTTAAGAAGGTCAAATGCCGGGTCTTACACTTGGGGCACAACAACCCTAAGCAGAGGCACAGACTAGGAGAAGTATGACTAAAAAGCTGCCTGGAGGAGAAGGACCTGGGGGTGTTGTTTGACAGCAACTGAAGATGAGCCAGCAGTGTGCCCAGGTGGCCAAGAAGGCCAATGGCATCTTGGCTTGTATCAGAAACGGTGTGGCCAGCAGGTCCAGGCTGGTTATTCTCCTTCTGTACTCGGCACTCGTGAGACTGCTCCTTGAATCCTGTGTTCAATTCCGGGCCCCTCACCACAAGGAGGATGTTGAGGCTCTGCAGCGAGTCCAGAGAAGAGCAACAAAGCTGGTGAAGGGGCTGGAGAACAGGCCTGATGAGGAGCGGCTGAGAGAGCTGGGGGTGTTTAGCCTGGAGAAGAGGAGGCTGAGGGGAGACCTTATTGCTCTCTACCTGAAAGGAGGTTGTGGAGAGGAGGGAGCTGGGCTCTTCCTCCCAAGTGACAGGGGACAGGACAAGAGTGAATGGCCTGAACCTCCACCAGGGGAGTTTCAGGGTGAATATTAGGAAAAAATTTTTCACAGAAAGGGTCATTGGGCACTGGCAGAGGCTGCCCAGGGAGGTGGTTGATTCACCTTCCCTGGAGGTATTTAAGGGATGGGTGGATGAGGTGCTGACGTGCATGGTTTAATATTTGATAGAATTGGTTGGACTCAGTGATCTGGTGGGTCTTTTCCAACCTGGTGAATCTATGATTCTATGATTTACACAGCCACTTGATCAGAAAAGACAGACCATGACTGAGAAAAAGAATGAGAACTGTACTATAATTAAACAATGCATCCAAAACCAAAGAATACAGAAGGCAGGGTGGGCCAGCAGTGAGTTACATTAGAACTGCTATGCAGAAGCTCAGCAATTTATTGCTTGATAGCACCATCCAGTTATCTGATTCCACATTGCATCCTTGAGATTCTGATTCCTCAGGCTGTAGATGAGAGGGTTCAGTGCTGGAGGCACCACCACATACAGAATTGACACCACCAGGTCCAGGGATGGAGAGGAGACTGAGAGGGGCTTCAGGTGGGCAGTCATGCCAGTGCTGATAGACAGGGAGATCACAACCAGATGGGGGAAGAAGGTGGAAAAGGCTTTGTGCCGTCCTTGCTCAGAGGGGATGCCCAGCACGACCCTGAAGATCTGTACGTAGGACACCACAATGAAAACAAAACAGCTGAACACAAGCAAAAGCTAAAAACAATAAGCCAATTTTCCCTCAGGTAAGCATCTGAGCAGGAGATTTTGAGGATCTGTGGGATTTCACAGAAGAACTGTTCCACAGCATTGCCCTGGCAGAGAGGCTGGGAAAATGTATTGGCCATGTGCAGCAGAGCATGGAGAAATGCAGCACCCCGGGCAGCTGCTGCCATGTGGACACAAGCTCTGCTGCCCAGTGTTGCCTTTGTTAAGGCGTGACGACCTGGTTCAGGAACAGCGCGATGGCCAACACTAGGCCGCTCGGGCCATCAGCTCACAGACACCAATGTGGTGGGTGGCAAATGGTGTCTATTGATAAACAACACGGTGTTATAAAGGTTAGGGTTTACAACGTTACTTCTGTCTGCTTACCTCATGAGCTAAACACTATTGGCTATCCAGAGGGGGGGTTCTATCTTTCCGTAACAGCACGAGATCTTCCGACCGCCAAGCCCTAGCTAACTACAGTGCCCTGAGGAGATAGACCGGGGTGGAGGCCATTTCAAAAGAGATTTTCCAAAGAAGTATTGATTGCGTCCTGGAAAATCCTCAGCTTGGAGAAGAGAAGGCTTTGAGGAGATATTATAGTGGCTTTCCAGTACCTGAATTTGATGACAAGAAAGTAAGGGGAGGGTCTCTGTCCAAGGATATGGAAGGATAGGACAAGGGGCAATAGCTTTAAAATGGAAGGAGGAAGATTTAGATTAGACAGTAGGAAGAAATTGCTAACAGAGAAGGTAGTCAGGCAGTGGCCCAGGTATCCCAGGGAAGCTGTGGATGCCCCCTCCTTGGAGGTGTTCAAGGCCAGCTTGGATGGGGCCTTGAGCAGCCTGGACCAGTGGGAGGTGTCCCTGCCCATGGCAGAGGGGTTGGAACTGGATGGGCTTTAAGGTCCCTTCCAACTCAAACCTGAAAAGTATGGAAATATAATCTTTAAACTAAGACATATTTTTCTTAGGTGCACTTTGATATCTTCCTCTTTAATGACGCTGGGAAATGACTCTAAGGAGCTGTGCAAGCCTTGAAGACATGAAGATATCTCCAGGCAGGAAAAAAGCTCGTTAAGACTGTCTGTACTTTAATGAGACCCAGGGTGGATTTGTTTATGAGATTTTGTACCTCAGCTACTGAGGCGAGATTGAGCAAAGCTCTCAAGAAGTGCAAAGCAGAACTCAGAGTAACTTGAAGTATTAATTGGTCTCAGTGAGGATGGTTTCTAAACAATTTTCCCCAGGGACTTGTTAGAGTCGAGAAGTGGAGGCAGGAGGACAAAGACACTGTGCAGGCAGCTGTGATGCTGACAAAAGCCTGGGTGTGCACGGTGAAGCAGAAAGGCCAAGCCCTGACCCCCAGGCTCTGGGCAGGCAGATCTGGCTTTGGCTACAATGACACCTTTGTCATGATCATTCTCACGTTGCTGAATCAAACTGGGAGCAGTTACTCTGTGTAATTCCAGATACAGGCCTGTAGAGTTATGGGAGGTGCAAGGCTCTCGCACAGCTCTGTGCATTTGTAGGGGATTTGGGTCATGGAAGCACAGGGTCATAAAAGTTTTGGGTCTTAGAAGAGTGACAGAAAACTTGGGTGTGAGAAGAGTCAGGTGAATGAGGAGTTGGATCATGGAGGAATAACAGAGGAGTGTAGTCACAGAAAGTTTATAGAAGTGTTGGTCATAGAATTCTCATCACAGAACTGGTTCATAGATGATTAAGGTCGTGAAAGGGTCCTAGAATGCTCGGGCATGGAAGACACATCATTGGAGTGTGAGTTTATTTGGGATTTAAGAGGTTTTGGTCATAGAAGGGTCACAAAGGGGTTTGTTCAGAAAAGGGTTGGGTCATAGAAAAGTCATAAAACTGTCAGGTCATGGAAGAATCTGGTGAGAGAATGTTCCCAGAAGAGTCAGATCATGGGAATTAGCATCATAGAACAGTCAGACATCAATCAGATCATAGAATGAAGTGTTGTGTCATAGAAGGCTTCGTCATATAAGAGATGGGTCACAGAAGAATTGCGTTGTAGGTGTGTCAGGAATAGAGGAATAATAGAAGATGTCAGTCACGGAAGTTTCATAAAAGTGTTGGGTGATAAAAGTCAGAATTTTTGGGTAATAGAAGTGTTGAGTAATAGAAGCATGAGAGTTTACTTGGGTAACAGAAGGGTTTGGTCAGAGAAGGGACATTGAAGAGTCAGGTCATAGAAGCATCAGGTCGTGAAATGGTTGGGTCATAGATTATTGGGGTAATAGAGGACTCAGGTTATAGAAAGTCATAGACGGATCATAGAAGAATTGGATCATAGAAGGCCTGACTGATAGAAGGCTCAGGTTCCAGAAGAGTCAGGACATAGGGAAGTGGAGTGGTAGAAGAGTTGGTTCATAGAAGAGATGCATCATAGAAGGCTCATAGGAGAGTAGGGTTGTAGAAAGGGTGTGTCCTTGATGTGTCAGGGCATAGAACTGTTGTGTCATAGAAGTGTCAAGTCATAAAAGAGGCACCTGGTGGCTCCTGTGTGAGTCAGGTCATACAGGAATGGCATCATAGAAGGGCCAGTTAATTGTAGGGTTAGTTCATAGAACAGCTGGTTGATAGAGGGGTTGTGCTTTAGAAGAGTCGGGTCACAGAAGCATCAGGACATAGATGATTTGTGTCACAGAAGAGTCATAGAAAATTTGGGTCATGGAAAGTCATGTCATAAAAGAGTAAGAGAATAGTCAAGTCATAAAAGGTAATAGAAGGCTCAAGGTTCAGATCATATAAGAGACGGGTCCAAGAAGATTCGGGTTCTTGATGAGCCTGATCATAGAGGAGTAATTGAAGAATTCAGTTATAAAAGGCTCATAGGGTGGTCAGGTCATAGAAGTCTGAGGCCACAGAAGGGTTTGAAAATGTTTGGGTCATGGAAGAGTCAAGTCATAGAAGCATGAGAGTTTAGTTAGGAAAAGGAAGGACTGGGTCATAGAAATGTCATAGGGGAGTTAGAAGTGTTGAATCATAGAAGAGTTGGGTCATAAATTATTCACATTTTATAGGCGATGAGTCAAAGATTTGAGTCATAGAAGAATCATAGAGGAGTCTGGTCAGAGAAAGCCATAGAAGAGTCGTAGAAGAGTTTCGGCATAGAATGCTTGAGTCATAAAAGACACGAGGTATAGAATGCTGGTTTATAGAAGGCTCCTAGAGGAGTTGGGTCGCAGAAAGATAGGGTCACAGAAGAGTGAGGTCATAAAAGGGACACAGGAGAGTTGGGACATAGAAGAGTAGAGGTATAGAAGAGTCATAGAAGGGTCGTATAGGCATCAGATCATAAAAGAGTCATTACAGGAGTGAGGTCGTTAATGGCTCAGGTCACAGAAAGGGTGGGTCATAGAAGACACGGTTTGTATAAGTGTCTGGTCGTAGATGAGGTCAGAGAAGTATCAGGTCATAGAGGTGTGGGGTCATACAAGGACTGTGTCATAGAAGGATAGTGGGAAACAATCTTCCCAAGGGCAATGCAGATCCCTTCTCTTTCAGACATCCAGAAATGGAATCTTAGGGGAGATCTGGAGCCCAGCCTATAAATCCTCTGTTAATCCTCTGACCATTTCTGAAGAGGATATAAAATATTTTTCTTGTTTACACTCTTTCTGAAGCAGGAAATACTCATCATGGGGGAATTGAAAGGCATTTGAAGTTCAGACTGATTCACAGTCTGGACCCTTGCTGAGCTTGGAGGATTCTGTCCTTGAAGCCCAACTGTCTTGAGCTTCATGATCATGACCCAGCTCTGTCTCCCACAGGAACAGCTCCAGCTCCTCCTGCCTGTGCCCCTGGCTGAGGGCATTGCTGCCCACTGGGGCTGAAGCTCTGCAGCTGAGGCACCAGCCAAGCTCATCCCTGCCATCAGAAACCAAGAGTCCCACACCCTGTGTGTCCAAAGTCTTTGCTTAAAGTAGAGACATGGCTGGGACAGAAGAGAGCTGAGTGTCTTTCCACCCAGGGCTAAAGACCAGGGAAGAAAAGCCTAAATTCTCTCAATGGAAGGGCTTGGAGAAATGAGATCATTCCTTGTCCCCTTAATGGGGTCCTGTTAAGCGATGGGGCAAAAAAAGTTATTCTCATGCCCAGCTATTTTTCCAACAGGAGCAATGACAATGCAGGACAGTATCTCCCCCGGCTGAGGGAGGGAACATCAGAGATGGCTTCAGCCTGTTTCTCAGCAGGTTCCCATGGTGACCCAGGGACACCTCAAGGGAGCTCAGAGAGGGCAGAGAAAGCACTGCCTTGGGCTGCTCCTCTGCTGCTGAGGTAGGCTGGGCTCCTGGCACAGGGTGAGCTCATAACAAGAGGGTAGTTCATAAAAGAGCCAGGTCTGTCCAGGAGCAGCTCCTCTGCAAAGCCCAGCAGGGCTGAGGGCACTGCCTGCAGGCAGCGAGGGGAGAGGAGGGAGCAGAGAGTGGGGAAAATCAGCGTGGGGTGGGAGGAAAGAGGAGGCTTCATTTCGTGAAAATCTTCAAAGTCCTTCTCCAGGTGAGTCTCTGGGTGCAGGACAATGCAGGTGCAGTTCCTGGAGGGATCTCCTAACGCCGGCACAGTCACAGCCTTTGGGATCTGTCAGGAGGGCTCTTGCAGTTTCTCCAGCAGAAAAAAACCCCAGGGTCACCGCTGCTCCACGTCACCCCATGATATTTCTAAGAGGACAATTCAAGGGGAAGATCACGGCAGGGATTACGTTAAAGATAAAGAACTTCCCTGTGTCTGTGTTTTCTGTTTCTTGCGCTTGAGGTATTTCAGGGGAGAAGTGGGCAAGGGTGTCTCATGATGGAAAAAAATCACTGAGACTCCTGAGCTGTGTCTCGGAGTAATCAGTAGGTTTGATAGGAGCCTCCTTAATTGTCTCCAGCTGCTCCTCTCTCATGGACAGCACCAGCATCATCTCTGCTGCACCTATCAGGCTCAGTTTGTCCTGTCCTTTTCTGCTTATAAACAAGACCCTGTGCAGAGCTTCACATGGGAAACAGGAGGGTTTGTGTAGGTCCAGTGGTGTGAAGAGAGGGTGAGATGGGGTCTGTGAGCACTAACAGGGAGAAGATGTGGGACAGGGAAACACCTCCTATGAGGAAATCATCAGCAGAAGGGATAACTTCAGATGATGAGAGGAAACAAAGAATTGAGGTTTTGTGCAAGTGAAAATGCAGAAAGCTCTGTGTGATCCCCTGTAGTGCAGCCCCTTCCTCTCAGCAAGCCCCCTGCCTCCTCTCCCACCCTGTAAACCCTCTGCCCTCAGGGCTCTGAGCTCCAAGGCTGAGCCCCCTCCTCTTCAGCCACAGCTTCAGTGCCCTCTCCAGAGACCAGGGGCTGAGAGAAACTGCACGTCAAGGTTGGTGTGTGGGAGGGGATGAGCACAGCTGGGGAAGGGGAATGCTGTCTGCGTGCCCAGCTGCCTCTGCCCTGGCCTCTCTCAGCCAGACCCTCACTCTCTTTCTCCCTGTTTCTCTACCTGTCTCTGTTCTTGCTGTTGTTTTCTTGTTCTCGCTGCCAGGCTCTCTGGGGATGGGAGTTGCAGAGTCAGGCACTGATCCTCTGTGGGGCTGTGGGCAGTGCATTCCTGAGGAATTAACAGATTCTTCTGTTCTGAGATATCATCATTAGGATACTTGGCTTTCCTTGAAGTGTCCTCCCAAGCACCGAGATGGGACAGAGCAGCTTCCCTACATTGTGTCACAGGCAATGATCTCACCTCTCAGGACTCCCTATGTTCTCCCTGAGTGCAGCAGGGATGTTTAAGTTTTCTAGCATCCAAGAACACTACTAAAGGTTACAGAAGGAGTTCTAAGATACCCAAACCTTGAGAGACCTGCCTTCTTCCACCTCAGTTCCTGATCCCTGGCAGTGCAGATGCTGACAAGCCCTTTTGCACCAGGAGCAGTTCCACAGGACAAAGCTGAACCCCAGCAGTGTCCCCTGTCCCCATAAACCCCTGATGCAGAGGAAGGCTGACTCCTCGCAGCCAGCGGGCAGAGGCCCTGCTCCTCCCAGCACATTCAGCTGGCACCAAGCAGGGCTCCAGGCACAGAGCTGGATGAAGAGCTGCAACTGAAATGGAAAAGCAAGAGTACAGTGTCAGGCTTTGATTTTACCTAATGAAGTCTCCCATAACTCCTCACTCTATTTTTGTGTTGATCAGTGCTTCACATCCAGAGGCAGCAGATGTCCAACAGCAGCTCCATTACTCTGTTCCTCCTCCTGGCATTCGCAGACACACGGGAGCTGCAGCTCTTGCACTTCTGGCTCTTCCTGGGCATCTACCTGGCTGCCCTCCTGAGCAACGGCCTCATCATCACCACAATTGCCGGTGACCACCACCTCCACACCCCTATGTACTTCTTCCTCCTCAACCTCGCCCTCCTCGATATTGGCTCCATCTCAGCCACTCTACCTAAATCCATGGTCAATTCCCTCTGGAACACCAGGACCATCTCCTATTTAGGGTGTGTTTCCCAGGTATTCTTTGTGGTGTTCTTGATCAGTGCAGAATACTCTCTCCTCACTCTCATGTCCTATGACCGCTACATTGCCATCTGCAAACCCCTGCACTACGGGACCCTCCTGGGCACCAGAGCTTGTGTCCACATGGCAGCAGCTGCCTGGAGCACTGGGATACTCAATGCTCTGCTGCACACAGCCAATATATTTTCCCTGCCCCTCTGCCAGGGCAATGCTGTAGAACAGTTCTTCTGTGAAATCCCCCACATCCTCAAGCTCTCCTGCTCACACTCCTACCTCATAGAATTTCAGCTGCTTGGTGTTAGTGCCTGTTTATATTTTGGGTGTTTTGTTTTCATTGTGTTGTCCTATGTGCAGATCTTCAGGGCTGTGCTGAGGATCCCCTCAGAGCAGGGACGGCACAAAGCCTTTTCCATGTGTCTCCCTCACCTGTCTGTGGTCTCCCTATTTACCAGCACTGGGATGTTTTCCTACCTGAAGCCCCCCTCCAAATCCTCTCCACTCATGGATCTTGTGGTGTCAGTTCTGTACTCAGTGGTGCCTCCAGCAATGAACCCCCTCATCTACAGCTTGAGGAACCAACAGCTCAAGGATGCTGTGTGGAAACTCCTAACTGGATGGTTCTCTGAAGCAATGAACTGCTCATCACCTTCTGCATAGCAGTTATCATGCAACTCATGGCAGGCCCACACTGGCTTCTCTCTGTGTTATTGTTGGTTTTTCATTTGCAATAATCTTGTCCTCCTGTTTTGAATTCGCTGTCCTCTTTTCTTACTGTTTGACTGTGTAAATGAGGAGCTGCTCTCTCTGTGTTTCAATAAAATAAAGGGATATTCAATACCTTTAGTTTCCTGGTTTCTTTTCTCTAAGGCCTTTTTTGATTTGCAGGGACAGTTCCTAAAGGCATGGCTGGAGGTTAAAAGAATCCTGGCATGGAAGCACTGCCAGGCACCAGCCCTTGATCTCCCAGAGCTGTTCTCTCTACACTTCCACACACCCCTTGCCCTTCTGTAAAGCCTGAGTTCTCTGAGCTTGGTCAAACTTCCTAGGGTTTGAATCATATTTGGGTATTCAAAAAAGTGATTATTGAACTAATTAAACCTATGGCTGTGATCTACCTGGACTTCGGTAAAGCTTTTGGCACAGTCTCCCCCAACACCCTTCTCTCTTCCCCAACTTTCTCTCTTTTCTCCCTCTGGGGAGGACTGAGGGGCCCTGGGTTCCTTTTGGTGGGGTTTAGAGGGGGTTGTTGGTCCCTTTTTGGGGTGCATCCCAGGTAATGGACTCTTTTGGGGTGTTTGTGAGGGAGTTCCCAGAACCCTTTTGGTGGTTTAGGGATTGTTTGTGGTCCCAGTTGCAGGGGGTTGGGGGTTTCCTCAGTCCGATGTAGGGCATTTGGGGCTTCTGTGTCTCTCTGGGGATCCTGGGTCTCATATTTTGGTGTGTGGGGGTGTTACAGGGTCTTTGCTCCTTTATGGGGATGTTCTGATTACAATTTGGCAGGGGAGTACTGGATTTCTTTTTTGGGGTTTGGTGGGGGTCCTCGGTCCCTTTTTTGAGGGGGTTTTTGAGGTTGTGGGTCCCATTTGTGTATTTGGGGTACCCTGGATATCTTTGTGAGGGGGTGATTGAGAGGCTCCTGGGTCTGTTGTGGGGGTTTGGGGAGGGGTGGGTCTCTTTTTGGGGATTTGGGGGAGATTTGGATCCATTTTGGGGGTTTTGGTGGAGTCCTGGGTCGGTTTTGGTGAGGTCTAGGTTCCCTTCAGAGTAGATTGGGGAAGTCCTGGATCCCTTTAGGAGGGTTTTGGGGAGGTCCTGCATTCCTTTTGGGGGGTTGAGGGGGTTCTGCTTCTCATTTTGTGGGTTTGCGGGTGGGTGCCCACGGTCCCTTTTATGAGCACAGGGAGCGTTCTCTGTCACTTTTGGGTGTGGAGTTGTGTCTTGGATCCCTTTTGGAGGGTTTGGGGGAGGGTCCTGGATCCCTTTTGAGGGGTGGGTTGGGGCTCCTGTGTCCCACTGGAGGGTGTGGTTGAGAAGGTTCTGGGTAAATTTTCAGGGGTTGGGGGAGTCCTGTGTCCTTTTGGGAAGCTCCTGGATCCCTTTTTGGGAGTTGCGGGGGTCCTGGGTCCCATTCCGAGTGGTTGGGGGTGGTCTTAGGTCCCATTTTCAGGTCTTTTGGGTGGGTTCCTTCGTTAGAGTGGGTCCTGGTTCCCTTTTGGGGCAGTTGGGGGGGTTCCTGGGTCCTTTTCTAGGGTCTTGGGGTGGGGTCCACGGTTAGAGGGGAGTCTTGGGTCCCTTTTGGGTGTTTGTAGGGGGCAGTCCTGGATGCCATCTGGGACGATCTTGGGAGGTCCTGGACCCCTTTTGAGGGCCTTTGGGGAGAGTCCTGGCTACATTTATGTGGAAGTTGGGGGGGTCGTGGTTCACATTTTGGGGGGGGCAGACTTGTGGAAATCCTGAATTCATTTTGAGGGGGCTTTGGGGCACCTGTGTCCCTTTTGGGAGGTGGATTTAAGGGGTCCTACTTCCCATTTGGTGGCCTGGGCCTTTTAGGATCACTTTTGAGGGGTTTAGGGGTCCTGGGTCCCAATGTGGGGGGGGTGTTGGGTCTCATCAAGGATGTTTAGGTGGGTTCCAGGTTCCGTTCTTGGGGGAGTTGACGTCCTGGATCACTTTCTGGGCGTTTGGCAGGGGTCCTGGGTACCTTTTGCAGAAGGGCTTGTGGGTCCTGGCTCCCTATTGGAGGTTTGAGGAGGGTCCAGGGTCCCATCTGGGAGTATTTTGGTGGGGTCCTGGGTCCCTTGTGGGAGGCTTTGGGTCAATTTTGAGGGGGTTGGGAGTGGTTGTGGATCCTTTTGTGGGTCCTGGATCCCATTGGGGCATTTTAGGTAGCCCTGGGTCCCATTGGGAGAGGTTGTGGTGAGGGACCCTGGGTCCATTTCAAAGGTGTTTCAGTGGGTCCTGTGTCCTTTTTTTTTTTTGGGGGGGGGTTGTCCTTGGGTCCTTTCTGAGGGGTATGGACAGGACCTGGGTCAATTGGTGGGGTTTGGGGGAGTCTTGGATCTGTTTTTGGGGTTTAGGGGAGTCCTGGGTCCCATTTAGGGGGGGTCCTGTGTTCTATTTTGAGGGGTGTGTGGGAGTTCAAGGTCAGGTTTTTGAGGGTCCCGGGTCCCTTTAGGGCAGACTGGGGGAGTCCTGGATCCCTGTAGGGGGATTTGGGGTGTCCTGGGTCCTGCTTGGGGGGTTGAAGGGGCCCTGGATCCCTGTTGGAGAGTGATGGGCCTCAGCAAACTTCATGAGGTTCAACAAGGCCAAGTGCAAAGTCCTACACCTGGGCCAGGGCAGCCTGCAGTTTCTATAGAGGATGGGGGATGAAGTGATTGAATCATACAATCCGAGAATCATTAGTTTGAAAAGACCTCAGAGAACAATAGCTCCAATCATACCTGCCTACTACTAAATCATGTTCCCAAGCATCTCATCTACCTGCCTTTTAAACATCTCCAGGGAATGATGAACTTCCAGGGGAACTTACACTGGACTGGGGGCTGATGTTGTGCCATCTACAAGAAGGGTGGCAGGGAGGATCCAGGGAACTCCAGGCCTGTCAGTCTGACCTCAGTGCCAGGGAAAGTCATGGAACAGGAGATCTTGAGTGTGATCATGAAGCACATGCAAGAGAATCGGGTGATCAGGCCCAGAAAACACGGGTTCATAAAGACAGGTATTCCCAAACCAACCTGATTGCCTTCTATGACATAGAGACTCGGCTGCTGGATCAGGGAAAGGCTGTGGATGTATCTTCCTGGGCTTCAGTAAAGCCTTTGACAGAGATTCTCACAGCATTCTGCTTAGGAATCTGTCAACCTCTTGTCTGGAGAGGTGCACACTCTCCTGGGTTGAGAACTGGTTGGCTGGCCTGGCCCAGAGAGTGGTGGGAAATGGAGTTAACTCCAGCTGGAGGCTGGAGCAAGAACAGGAGCTGACAGAACCCTCAAGAACTGGAGGTCGTGCCACAGAGATTAAACTCTGAGCAATGTGTGCACAGAAGCAGGGACGGACAGACTTGACCTACCCTGGCCGTGGGGCAGAGTTTCCTCTCCAGCAGAACCGGCACCGGGCACTGCGATGGCTGAACCACAGCTGCTTTGTTCCTCACACACAGAACAAGGCGCAGGCAGCTCCCAGTGCAGAGACCACCTGCCTCCTCCAGATCCTCCTGGAGAGTGAGTGCAGAGGGTGCTTGCCCTGGACAGCAGAGAGGTCTCCTAGGACACAGGGCAGCATCCCAGAGGATGACATCACAGAGGCCACGGCCAGACCCATGGTTTGGGTTGGAAGGGACCTCAAACATCCATCTAGTCCAACCCCCTGCCATGGGCAGAAACACCCTGAGAGACACTGAACGAGGATTTGGAACATCCAAATTTGGATAATTCTAAAATTGAGGGTTTGTTCTTTGAAAGAGTCTTTGGAAGATAAAATGTGCTTTTGGAACCTATAAGTAAGACCTGACCTAAAGTTTTATTCCCAGAAATGATGCTCTGATACCAAACATGAAGGCTTTGTGGCTGAAAATTAACTTGAGAGGTTAAAAATTAAGACTTTGACTTCCACAATTGCAAACAACTCCAAAAATGAAACTTTGTTCCCTGGAAAGGAAGCTTTGTAAGGTAGAAATGAGCTAAATACAAGGCTTTGTCCTGTAACATTGAGGTTTTGAACATCCAGAATCAAATTTGCTCCTTAAAAATTACACTCTGGGATAATGAAACGTATCTTTAGACATAATAAAAATGAGAGTTCAGACTCAATATGTAACTGTGGCCTCCCAGGAAAGCTATGGCTATTAAAAGACAGACTGGAACCCTAAAATCAAGGGTTTCTGCTCTAAATATGAGACTTTGGGCACTCAAGGAATGGGAGTGGTGCTACAAGTTAAGTCTTTTGTCCCTGCAGGGAAGAAAAAACTCTTCAATCTTCTGTTACCCCGAGAAATGAAGCTCTTGCCAAAAATGCAGGACTTTGGGTGCTCCAATGGAGGCTCCGAACTGTAAGGGGGGGGTGGGGGTGGGGTTGGATCCTTCATGTGAGAGTTTGGAGCTTCTAAAAGAGGCTTTGCATCCTACAAATGGTGCTTTGAAAAAGAATTTGCATCTTTGAGCCGCGATATCGGGTTTTGTGCCATATAATGATGAAGTGGTAGTGAACAGGATGGCTTTGCACCCTAAAACTGGGACTTGAGAGGCTCAAAATGAGGATTTGAGCCCTCACAATTGAGGACTTGATTCTAACGTGAGGCTTTGTTCCCTGAAAAGGAAGCTTTGAGGGCTAAAAATGAGCTTTTTATTCGTATTAGAGGCTTTTGTCTCTAAAACGGAGGCTGTGGAAATTTAAAACCAGACTTTGTGCTTTAAAAATTGTTGTTTAAAAATGAGTCTTTAAAGATTAAAAAGAAGGGTTAGAACTTACCAAGGAGGGTCTATACCCTAAAATGAAGTTTTGTGACCCAAAAGGCTGTTTCCCCCTCCCCCAGCACTGCGCTTGGAACCAGGGTTCTGGACAAAAAGGGAGGATCTGTCTCCACACTGGATCTGGGGGCTCTGTCAAAAGGTGCTTGGGCCTTACAGGGCTGTGGCCCTTCAATCACACAAACACAGAACCATTAAGGCTGAAAAGCCTCTGGGCTCCCCCAGCCCAGCCTCCTGCACAGAATGTCCTGAGGCATCAAATCTTCTTGATTTGAACCCCCGTGGGTGGAGAATCCCCCGATGCCCTGGAGCCTCGTCTAGGGCTGCACCGCACTCACACAAAGGCATTTTCCTTCCTATCCATCCCAGAAGGATCCCACTCCTCTGGACAAGAAGGTGGATGTTCCCAGGTGTCACAGGTGCTGTGGCCGACCGATACCTGTGTCCATGTTACTGGTCAAATGCCAAAATCCTTTCTTTTAATCATGGCCTCAGTGCCTTGTTGATGTCTAAAGTCTCTCTGTGGATGCTGACATGGACTGAGCAGCCTGGTCTGACCTCAGAGCAGGGCCTGCATGGAGCTGGCATTGGACTAGAGATAACCTGAGCTCTCTTCTTCCCTAAATTTTACTATGAGCATAAGATGTAGAGAACCACTTAGCAGGTTGGCCTGATCCTCCTCCAGTAGAACAAAGTGTGCCCTCAGCCCTCATGCTGGGGGCTCCTAACTCCATCCTGACAGACCTCCTCCAGTTCCTCTCCTCTTTCTCCACTTTCCTTTTCAAATGTGAGACTCACTGTGTCCTGTGGCATCGTCCTGGTGCCAGAAGAGCGAGGGCAGTTGTTGTCTCCTTTTCCCAGTGTCAGGAGTTTCTCCCTCTGCTCCTCCCAGTGAGTGGCTGGAGGTGGGCAAGAAGTTGTCAGGGGGACACAGGCAGAAGAGCTGACCCCGGCTGAGCAGAGGGAGATCCCATAACATAGATGCCACAATAAGTGATAAAAGCTGTGGCAGAAGAAGAAATAAGTAGAGAGTTTTATTATTAGAGGTGATGAGTGATGGTAGACTGGTGGGGTTTCAGTCTAATGAAGTAGGTGGCAAGTGCTTTGGTTTCCATTTACATTAGGTTTTATCTATTCTCTTTCACCTATTATACGATTTTCAGCTCAGCTGACAAGTCAAAAAATATTTCCATGGATCAGCACGGGCAGGAACCTTGCCGGCTGAGGAGATGGACCTGGGTGGAGGTCATTTCAAAAGATTTTTTCCAATGAAATATTGCTTGTCCCTTGGAAAATCCTCAGCTTGGAGAAAAGAAGGCTCGAGGAGACATTAGAGTGGCTTTCCAGTACCTGAATTTGATGACAAGAAAGTAAGGGAGGGTCTCTATCCAAGAACATGGAATGATAAGGGGGAATAGCTTTAAAATGGAAGGGAGAATATTTAGATCAGACATCAGGAAGAAATCATTCACAAAGAAGTTGGTGAGTTAATGGCCCAGGTGGCCCAGGGAAGCTGTGGATGTCCCCTCCCTGGAGATGCTCAAGACCAGGTTGAATGGCGCCTTGAGAAGCCTGGTTAGTGGGAGGTGTCCCTGCCCATGGCAGAGGGGGTAGGAACTGGATGGGCTTTAAAGTCCCTTCCAACCCAAATCTTTCTATGATTTTGAAAAGTATAGAAATACAAAGTTTAAACTAAAATGTATTTTTCATAGGTGCACTTTGAAATCTTCCTCTTTAACCACACTGGGAAATGACTCCAAGGAGCTGTGCAAGGCTTGAAGACCTGAAGAAGTCTCCAGGCAGACAAAGAGCTCGTTAAGGCTTTCTGGGTTTAATGAGATGCAGGGTAGACTTGCTGATGAGTCCTTGAACCTCAACTTCTTGGAGATGATTGAATGAAGCTCTCAAGAAGTCAACAGCAGAACTCAGAGTACCTTGAAGTATTAATTGGTCTCAGTGAGGATCGTTAGTAGCAAAGCCTCCCCAGGGACTCGTTAGAGCTGAGAATTGGAAGCCATGCTTGCAGGTAGGCAAAGGCGCTGTGCAACAGCTGTGATGCTGAGAAATAGGTTTGGTTTGCTTGATGAATCAGGAAGACCAAGGCCTGACCCCCAGCCCTGGGCAGGCAGATCTGGCTTTGGCTACAACGACACTGGTGTCATGAACATTCTCACATGGCCAAATCAAACTGGGAGCAGCTATTCCATCTAATTCCAAATAGAGGCCCATGTAATGGGAGATTCCAAGGCTCTCCCACAGTTCCATGGAGTTGTAGAAGAGTTTGGTCATAGATAGGCAGAGTCTTAAAAATGTTGGGTCATAGAAGAGTGAGAGAAAACATCTGTGTGTGAGAAGTGTCAGGTGATGGAAGAGTTTGAGTCATAGAGAAGTAACAGCGAAGCGCAGTCATAGCCGGTTTATAAAAGTGTTGGGTCATAGAATTCTCATGGCAGAACTGGGTAATAGATGCCTCCGGTCATAAAAGGGTTATAGATAATTCAGGCCATGGAATAGTCGAGTCATAGATGTTTTGAGTTTCTTTAGATTTTAGAAAGGTTTTAGGGATTGGTGGGAATGGTTGAACTCGACGATCCAGTGGGTCTCTTCTAACAAGGTCATTCTGTGATTCTGTGATTCTGTGATAGAAGGGTCACAATAGGATTGGTTCAGAGAAGGGTTGGTTCATAGAAGAATCTCAGAACTGCCAGGTCATGAAAGAGTCTGGTCATGGAAGGTTCATGGAAGAGTCAGGTTATTGAATAAAGCATCATAGAACAGTCAGATAACAGTCAGGACATAAAATGAAGTGTTGTGTCATGGAATGCTCGAGTTGTTGAAAGGTCTAGTTATAGAAGCGATGGGTAAAAAATATCTGATTTATAGATAAATCAGGCTATAGAGGAATAATAGAAGAGTGCAGTTCTAGAAGGTTCATAGAAATCTTATCTCACGGGATATTCAGGTAATAGAAGTGTCAAGTCACAGAAATATGAGAGTCTATTTGGTTAATATAAAAATTTGTTAAGCAAAGGGTCATCCAAGAATGAGTTAATAGAAGTGTCAGGTCATGACCTGGTTGGGTCAGAGATTATTAAGGTCACAGAAGAGTCAGTTCAAAGAAAGTGATAGAAGAATCATTAAAAGAATTGGGTCATAGGAGCCTCTCGGGATTTAGAAGATTCAGGTCATAGAGGAGTCAGAGACAAGTGGGATGGTAGAAGAGTTGGTTCATAGAAGAAGAGATGCATGATAGAATGTTCGTAGAAGAGCAGAGTCATAGCAAGGGTGTGTCATTGAAGTGTCAGGTCATAGAAGCACTAGGTCATAGAAGGGTCATAGAATTGTTGGGTCCTTGAAGTGTCAAGTCGTACAAGAGGCACCTGGCAGCTCATATGGGAGTCAGGTCATACAGGAATGACATCATAGAAGGGCCAGTTAATTAGTTCATAGAAGAGCTTCTTGATAGAAGAGTGACACTTTGGAAGAGTCAGGTCACAGAAGAATCAGGACATAGAAGATTGGTGCTAATGAAGAGTCATAGAAGAATTGAGCCATAGAAAATCATGTCATAGAAGAGTCAGAGAATACTGAAATCATGGAAGGTCATAGAATGCCTGAATCACAGTAGGGTCTGATCATTTGAGAGACAGGTCCTATCTGTCTCTCAAATGAGAAAGAGTCAACTTGTAGAAGACTCAACTTGTAGATGAAGAGTCAACTTGTATATGAGCTGGATCGTAGAGGAATAATAGAAGAATTCAGTCATAAAAGATTCATAAAACTATCAGGTTGTAGGACTCAAAGGCCATGAAAGTTTTGTGTCAGTCATAGAAGGGTCGTAATATATTTGGGTCATGGAAGAGTCAAGTCATAGAAGCATGAGAATTTAACTAGGAAAAGGAAAGATTGGGTCATAGAAAGGTCACAGAGGAGTCAGGTCATAGAAGTTTTGGGTCGTATTATAGAGGAGATGAATCAAAGAAGAGTCAGGTCACAGAGAAGTCATAGAGGAGTCAGGTTATAGAAAGCCATAGAAGGGTCAGAGGAGAGTTTGGTCATAGAAGACTTGAGTCACAGAAGACGTGTTATAAAAGCATTGGGTTATAGAAGGCTCTTAGAGGAGATGGGTCGCAGAAAGGTAGGGTCATTGGTCACACAAGTGTGAAGTCATAAAAGGGACACAGAAGAGTCAGGACATAGAGGACTGAAGTCCTAAGAGTCATAGAAGGGTAATACAGGCATCAACGCATAGAAGAGTCATTAGAGTGAGGTCATAAATGGCTCAGGTCACAGAAAGTCTTGGTCATAGAAAACATGGATCATATAAATATCTGGTCATAGGTGAGAAAGGTCATAGAAGTATCAGGTCATAGAAGTGTGGGGTCATAAAAGGGCTGTGTCGTGGAAGGGTGGTGGGACACAATCTACCCAAGCAAATGCAGATCTCTTCTCTTTCAGACACCCAGAAATGGAATCTGAGGGGACACGGTCTGGGGCACAGCCTTTAGCTTCCCTGCTCATGCAATGATCATTTCTGAAAAGAACATAAAATGTTGCGGGTTTGGATTTTTTAACTGTTCCTGAAGCAACAAAAACTCATCATGGCGACCCAGAACGGCCTTTGCGGTTGAGACAGAATCACGATCTTGACCTTTGCTGAGCTTGGAGGATGCCGTCTGAGAAGCCCATCTGTCTTGAGCTCCGTGACCATGTCCCAGCTCTGTCTCCCACAGGAACAGCTCCAGCTCCTCCTGCCTGTGCCCCTGGCTGAGGGCATTGCTGCCCACTGGGGCTGAAGCCCTGCAGCTGTGGCACCAGCCAAGCTCATTCCTGCCATCCAAGACCAAGCATCCAAGACCCCATGTGTGGAAAGGGTTTACATAAAGCAGATAGAGGGCTGGGACAGAAGAGAGCTGAGTGTCTTTCAAACCACAGGTCTAAAGACCAGGGAAGAAATGCTAAATTCTCTTTATGGAAGGTCTTGGAGAAATGAGATCATTCCTTGTCAACTTCCTGGGGGCCTGTTAAATGATGGGGCAAAAAAAGTGATTCTCATGCCCAGCTGTTTTTCTAATGGGAGCAATGACAATGCAGGACAGTATCTCCCCCTGGCTGAGGGAGGGAACATCAGGAATCGCTTCAGGCTGTTTCTCAGCAGGTTCCCCTGGAGACCCAGGGACACCTCAAGGGAGCCCAGAGAGGGCAGAGAAAGTGCTGTCTTTGGCTTCTCCTCTGCTGCTGAGCTGGGCTGGGCTCCTGGCAGTGAGGGAGCTCATAATGAGACAAGAGTTCATAAAAGAGCCAGGTTTGTCCAGGAGCAGCTCCTCTGCAAAGCCCAGCAGGGCTGAGGACACTGCCTGCAGTCAGCGAGGGGAGAGGAGGGAGGCAGAGAGTGGGTAAAGTCAGGGTGGGATGGGAGGAAAGAGGAGCTTCATTTCGACAAAAACTTCACAGTCCTCTCAAGTTCAGTCTCTGGGTGCAGGACAATGAAGGTGCAGTTCCTGGAGGGATCTTCTAAAGCTGGCACAGTCACAGACTTAGGGATCTTTCAGGAGGGCTCTTGCAGTTTCTCCAGCAAGAAGAAAAAACAGGGTCACCGCTGCCCCACATCACCCTCATGATATTTCTAAGAGGACAATTCAAGGTGAAGATCAGGGCAGGGATTGTGTTAAAGATAAAGAACTTTCCTGGGTCTGTGTTTTCTCTTTCTTGCACGTGAGGTATTTCAGGGGAGAAAAGGACAAGGGACTCTCATGATGGAAAAAAAATCACAGAGACTCCTGAGCTGTCTCTTTGAGTAATCAGTAGGTTTGATAGGAGCCTCCTTAATTGTCTCCAGCTGCTCCTCTCTCATGGACAGCACCAGCATCACCTCTGCTGCACCCATCAGGCTCAGTCTGTCCTGTCCTTTTCTGCTTATAAACAAGACCCTGTGCAGAGCTTCACACGGGAAACAGGCCGGTTTGTGTAGGGCCAGTGGCGTGAAGAGAGGGTGAGATGGGGTCTGTGAGCACTGACAGGGAGAAGATGTGGGACAGGGAAACACCTCCTATGAGGAAACCCCCAGCAGAAGGGATAACTTCAGATGATGAGAGGAAACACAAAACTGAGGCGTTGTGCAAGTGAAAATGCAGAAAGCTCTGTGTGATCCCCTGCAGTGCAGCCCCTTCCTCTCAGCAAGCCCCCTTGTCTCCTCTTCCACCCTGTAAATCCTCTGCCCTCAAGGCTCTGGGCTCCAAGGCTGAGCACCCTCCTCTGCAGCCACAGCTCCAGTGCCCTCTCCAGAGCCCAAGGACTGAGAGAAACTGCCCTGCAAGGTTGGTGTCTGGGAGGGGGTGAGCACAGCTGGGGAAGGGGAATGCTGTCTGCATACCCAGCTGCCTCTACCCTGCCTCTCTCAGCCAGACTCTCACTCTCTTTCTCCCTGTTTCTCTACCTGTCTCTGTTCTTGCTGTTGTTTTCTTGTTCTCCCTGCCAGGCACTCTGGGGATGGGAGTTGCAGAGTCAGGCACTGATCCTCTGTGGGGCTGTGGGCAGTGCATTCCTGAGGAATTAACAGACTCTTCTCTACTGAGATATCATCATTAGGACACTTGGCTTTCCTTGAAGTGTCCTCCCAGGCACTGAGAAGCCCTCCAGGGTGCAAACCTGACCTATTGCAGCTTTGTGTTACCTGAATGTCTCTGGAAAAGTAAAGAGATGTTCCTGCCAGGGGAGTGTTGTGTTTGTGAAATGAGCTGTGTGAGTCCTGGGCTGAAAGTGGAATGCTGAGACCTTGAGAAAGGGTTAGATACTCACTGCTTGGCAGAAGGTTTATCTGCTTTCTGCACATCCTGGTGGCTTTTGAGGTGAATATGAAAATGTGATTACTCTGTCTCTGAAAGGTTCAAGCTCAAGGAAGATAGGACAGAGCAGCTCCCCTCCCTCTTCACTGTGTCACAGGCAATGATCTCGCCTCTCAGGACTCCCTCTGTTCTCCCTGAGTGCAGCAGGGATGTTGAAGTTTACTACCATCCAAGAACACTGCCAAAGGTTACAGAAGGAGTTCTAAGATACCCAAACCTTGAGAGACCTGCCTTCTTCCATCTCACTTCCTCATCCCTGGCAGTGCAGATGCTGACAAGCCCTTTTGCACCAGGAGCAGATCCACAGGACAAAGCTGAACCCCAGCAGTGTCCCCTGTCCCCATGACCCCCTGATGCAGAGGAGGGCTGACTCCTCACAGCCAGCGGGCAGAGGCCCTGCTCCTCCCAGTACATTCAGCCGGCACCAAGCAGGGCTCCAGGCACAGAGCTGGATGAAGGGCTGCAACTGAAAATGGAAAAGCAGTGGAAAGTGTACATTGTCAGAAATGGCTTTGATTCTATTTAAAGAAGTCTCGCGTAACTTCTCACTCTATTTTTGTTTTGATCAGTGCTTCACATCCAGAGGCAGCAGATGTCCAACAGCAGCTCCATTACCCAGTTCCTCCTCCTGGCATTCGCAGACTCACGGGAGCTGCAGCTCTTGCACTTCTGGCTCTTCCTAGGCATCTACCTGGCTGCCCTCCTGGGCAATGGCCTCATCATCACCACCATCACCTGTGACCACCACCTCCACAACCCCATGTACTTCTTCCTCCTCAACCTCGCCCTCCTCGATATTGGTTCCATCTCCACCACTGTCCCTAAATCCATGGTCAATTCCCTCTGGCATACCAGGACCATCTCCTACTCAGGGTGTATTGCCCAGGTATTCTTTTTGGTGTTCTTGTTCAGTGCAGAATATTCTGTCGTCACAGTCATGTCCTACGACCGCTACGTTGCCATCTGCAAACCCCTGCACTACGGGACCCTCCTGGGCAGCAGAGCTTGTGTCCACATGGCAGCAGCTGCCTGGGGCGCTGGGATTCTCCATGCTCTGCTGCACACGGCCAATACATTTTCCCTGCCCCTCTGCCAGGGCAATGCTGTGGAACAGTTCTTCTGTGAAATCCCCCACATCCTCAAGCTCTCCTGCTCACATTCCTACCTCAGGGAATTTCAGCTTCTTGGTGTTAGTGCCTGTTTATATTTTGGCTGTTCTGTTTTCATTGTGGTGTCCTATGTGCAGATCTTCAGGGCTGTGCTTTGGATTCCCTCCGAGCAGGGATGGCACAAAGCCTTTTCCATGTGTCTCCCTCACCTGGCCGTGGTCTCCTTATTTATCAGCACTGGAATGTTTTCCTACCTTAAGCCCCCCTCCAAATCCTCTCCACTCATGGATCTTGTGGTGTCAGTTCTGTACTCAGTGGTGCCTCCAGCACTGAACCCCCTCATCTACAGCTTGAGGAACCAACAGCTCAAGGATGCCGTCTGGAAACTCATAACTGGATGGTTCTCTGAAGCAATGAACTGCTCATCACCTTCTGCATAGCAGTTATCATGCAACTCATGGCAGGCCCACGCTGGCTTCTCTGTGTGGTGTTGTTGGTTTTTCATTTGCAATAATCTTGTCCTCCTGTTTTGAATTCACTGTCCTCTTTTCTTACTGTTTGACTGTGTAAATGAGGAGCTGCTCTCTCTGTGTATTTCAATAAAATAAAGGGATATTCAATACCTTTAGTTTTCTGATATTTTTCCTCTAAGGCCTTTTTGGATTTGCAGGGACAGTTCCTGAAGTCAAGGCTGGAGGTGAAAAGAATCCTGGCCTGGAAGCCCTGCCAGGCACCAGTCCTTGATCTCCCAGAGCTGTTCTCTCTACACTTTCACACACTCCTTGCCCTTCTCTAAACCCTGAGTTCTCTGAGCTTGGTCAAATCTCCCAGCATTTTCATCATATTTGGGTATTCAAAAACGTGATTATTGCACTAATTTAAACCTATGGCTGTGATCTACCTGGACTTCTGTAAAGCCTTTGACACAGTTCCTCCCAACATCCTTCTCTCTTCCCCAACTTTCTTTCTTTTCTCACTTTGGGGAGGTCTGGGGTGTCCTGGGTTCCTTTTGGTGGGGTTTAGAGGGGGTTCTTGGTTCCTTTTAGGGGTGGGTGTTGGGTAATGGACTTTTTTGAGGTGTTCACAGAGGAGTTCCCAGATCCCTTTTGGGGTGTTTAGAGAGGGTTCGTGGTCCCATTTGCAGGAGGTTGGGGTGTCCTAAATCCAATTTAGGGATTTAGAAGGGCTTCTGTGTCCCTCTGGGATTCCTTGGTCCCTTTTTTTGGTGAGGGGAGCGTTGCGGGGTCTTTGCTCCTTTTTAGGGATGTTCTGATAACAATGGTTGGGGGGAGTACTGGATCTCTTTCTGGCGGTTTTGGTGGGGGTCCTTGGTCTCTTTTTGGTGGGTAGGTTGTGAGGTTATGAGTCCCATCTGGGTATTTGCGGTACCATGGATAACTTTGTGAGTGAGAGATTGAGGGTCTCCTGGGTCTCTTTTGGGGGTTTGGGGATGGGTAGATCTCTTTCTGGGGATTTGGGGGAGATTTGGATCCATTTGGAGGGGTTTGGTGGAGTCCTGGGTCTGGTTTGGAGGGGGCGAGGTTCCCTTTAGGTCAGATTGGGGTAGTCCTGTATCCCTTTAGGAGGGGTCTGGGGAGGTCCTGCATCCCACTTTGGGAGCTGAGGGGGTCTTTGATCCCTTTTGGCATGTTGTAGTTCTCTTTTGGAAGGATTCAGGGGGTCCCAGATCCCTTTTGTGGGTTTGTGGGTGGGTGCCCACTGTCCCTTTTGGGAGCATGGGGGTGTCCTGTGTTACTTTTGGCGGTAGAGTTGTGTCCTGGATCCCTTTTGGCGGTAGAGTTGTGTCCTGGATCCCTTTTGGAGGGTTTGCGAGAGGGTTCTGGATCCCTTTTGGGGGGGTTTGGGGCTCCTGTGTCCCATTGTGGGATGTGGTTGAGGAGGATCTGGGTAAATTTTTAGGGGTTGGGGAGTACTGTCTGTATCTTTTTGGGTATCTCTTGGATCCCTTTTTAGGGGTTGTGGGGGCCCTGGGTCCCCTTTGGGGTGGTTGAGGGGTCTTAAGTCCCTTTTTTGGGGTCTTTTGGGCAGTGTCCATGGTTAGAGAGGGTCCTGGGTCCCTTTTAGGGGTTTGCAGGAGGCAGTCCTGGATGCCATCTGAGGAGATCTCGGAGGGTCCTGGGTCCTTTTTAAATGGCTTTAGGGAGAGTCCTGGTAACATTTATGGGGATGTTGGGGAGTCATGGTTCACATACTGGGGGGGAGGCAGAATAGGGGGGGCTGAATTTCTTTTGGTGGGTTTAGGGACTCCTGGGTCCCTTCTGGGGGGTGGCTTTTGGGGTTCCTATGTTGCATTTGGTGGGCTGGGTTTTTTTGGATCCCTTTTGGGGGGTTAAGAAGTCCTGGGTCTGGAGGAGGTTGGGGGTTGGGTCTCATCTGGGATGTTTAGGGGGGTTACTTGGTCCCTTTTGGGTGAGTTGAGGGGGTCCAGGATCAGTTTCTGGGGGTTTGATAGGGGTCCAAGGTACCTTTTGGGAGAGGGATTGTGTGTCCTGGGTCCCTTTTGGAGGTTTGGGGAGGGTCCTGGGTCCCATCTGGGAGTGTTTTGTTGGGGTCCTGGGTCCATTGTGGGGGGCTTTGGGTCAGTTTTGAGGGGGTTGGGGGTGATCATGGATCCCTTTTGGGGGTCCTGGGTCCCTTTTGGGTGTTTGAAGGGGCCCTTGGTCCCATTGGGACGGGTTTGGTGGGGCACCCTGGGTCCCTTTTGGAGGTGTTTTAGGGGGTCCTGTGTCCATTTTTGGGGGGTGTCCTGGGTCCCACTTGGGGGTTTGAGGGGTCCCTGATCACTTTTGCGGGTTTGTGGGAGTCGTGAATCCCTTTTCAGGGGTGAGAGAGGAGATGTCTTAGGTCTTTTTTGAGGGGTATGGATGGGACCTGGGTCTGTTTTGTGGGGTTTGGGGGAGTCTTGGATCTGGTTTTGGGGTTTAGGGGAGTCCTGGGACCCATTTGGGGTAGGTCCTGTGTTCTTTCTTTGAGGGGGTTCGGGGGAGTCCCAGGTCAGGTTTGGAAGGTCCCAGGTCCCTTTAGGGCAGACTGGGGGAGTCCTGGATACATTTAGGGGGATTTGGGTGGGGCCTGGGTCCCATCTGGGGGGTTGAAGGGGCCCTGGATCCCTGTTGGAGAGTAATGGGCCTCGGCAAACTTCATGAGGTTCAACAAGGCCAAGTGCAAAGTCCTACACCTGGGCCAGGGCAGCCTGCAGTTTCAATAGAGGATGGGGGATGATGTGACTGAATCCTAGAATCCTGGAATCATTAGTTTGAAAAGACCTCAGAGAACAATAGCTCCAATCATACCTGTCTACTACTAAATCATGTTCCCAAGCATCTCATCTACCTGCCTTTTAAACACCTCTGGGGATGATGAACTTCCAGGGGAACTTACACTGGACTGGGGGCTGATGTCGTGCCATCTACAAGAAGGGTCACAGGGAGGATCCAGGGAACTCCAGGCCTGTCAGTCTGACCTCAGTGCCAGGGAAAGTCATGGAACAGGTCATCTTGAGTGTGATCATGAAGCACATGCAAGAGACCCGGGTGAACAGGCCCAGTCATCACGGGTTCATGAAAGGCAGGTCTTGACAAACTAACCTGATCGCCTTAATGACAAAGTGACTCGGCTGCTGGATGAGGGAAAGGCTGTGGATGTATCTTCCTGGGCTTCAGTAAAGCCTTTGACAGAGATTCTCACAGCATTCTGCTTAGGAATCTGTCAGCCTCTAGCCTGGAGAGGCGCACACTCTCCTGGGTTGAGAACTGATTGGCTGGCTGGGCCCAGAGAGTGGTGGGAAATGGAGTTAACTCCAGCTGGAGGCTGGAGCAAGAACAGGAGCTGACAGAACCCTCAAGAACCGGTGGTTGTGCCATGGAGATTAAACTCTGAGCAATGACTGCACAGAAGCAGGGACGGACAGACTTGACCTACCCTGGCCATGGGGCAGAGTTTCCTCTCCAGCAGAACCGGCACCGGGCACTGCGATGGCTGAACCACAGCTGCTTTGTTCCTCACACACAGAACAAGGCGCAGGCAGCTCCCAGCACAGAGACCACCTGCCTCCTCCAGATCCTCCTGGAGAGTGAGTGCAGAGGGTGCTTGCCCTGGACAGCAGAGAGGTCTCCTAGGACACAGGGCAGCATCCCAGAGGATGACATCACAGGGGTCACGGCCAGACCCATGGCTTGGGTTGGAAGGGATCTCAAACATCCATCTAGTCCAACCCCCTGCCATGGGCAGAAACACCCTGAGAGGCACTGAATGAGGATTTGGGACATCAGAATTGTGGATAATTCTAAAAATGTGGTTTGTTCCTTGAAAGAGTCTTTGGAAGATAAAAATGTGCTACTGGATCCTCAGGTTCTACACGAAG
This sequence comes from Clamator glandarius, assembly GCA_033459285.1. Classification (NCBI taxonomy): domain Eukaryota; kingdom Metazoa; phylum Chordata; class Aves; order Cuculiformes; family Cuculidae; genus Clamator; species Clamator glandarius. Next base: position 190,103 of record JAUNZM010000003.1, on the reverse strand, counting down.
GCTTTGTGGCTGAAAATTAACTTGAGAGGTTAAAAATTAAGATTTTGACTTCCACAATTGCAAACAACTCCAAAAATGAAGCTTTGTTCCCTGAAAAGTAGGATTTGGAAGCTAGAAATGAGCTAAATATAAGGCTTTATCTTGTAACACTGAGGTTTTGAACATCCAAATTCAACTCTGGTTCTTCCAAAATTATACTCTGGGACAATGAATTGTATCTTTAGACATAAAAAAAATGGGGGTTAAGACTCAAAATGCAACTCTGGCCTCTCCAGAATGCTATGGCTGTTAAAATACAGACTGGAGCCCTAAAAGCAAGGATTTCTGCCCGAAATATCAGACTTTGGGCACTCAAGGAACAAGTGTGGTTGTACAAGTTGAGTCTTTTGTCTCTGCAAGGAAGAAAAACCTTTTCAATCCTCTGTTACCCCAAGAATTGAAGCTCTTGCCAAAAATGGAGGGCTTTGGGTGCTCCAATGGAGGCTTCGAGCTGTAAAGGGGGAGGTTGGATCCTTCATGTGAGAGTTTGGAGCTTCTAAAAGAGGCTTTGCATCCTACAAATGGTGCTTTGAAAATGAAATTGCATCTTTGAGCCGCAATATCGGGTTTTGTGCCCTATAATGATGAAGTGGTAGTGAACAGGATAGATTTGCACCTAAAACTGGGACATGGGAGGCTCAAAATGAGGATTTGAGCCCTCACAATTGAGGACTTGATTCTAACGTGAGGCTTTGTTCCCTGAAAAGGAAGCTTTGAGGGCTAAAAATGAGCTTTTTATTCGTATTAGAGGCTTTTGTCTCTAAAACGGAGGCTGTGGAAATTTAAAACCAGACTTTGTGCTTTAAAAATTGTTGTTTAAAAATGAGTCTTTAAAGATTAAAAAGAAAGGTTAGAACTTACCAAGGAGGGTCTATACCCTAAAATGAAGTTTTGTGACCCAAAAGGCTGTTTCCCCCTCCCCCAGCATTGCGCTTGGAACCAGGGTTCTGGACAAAAAGGGAGGATCCATCCCCACACTGGGTCTGGGGGCACTGTCAAAAGGTGCTTGGGCCTTACAGGGCTGTGGCCCTTCAATCACACAAACACAGAACCATTAAGGCTGAAAAGCCTCTGGGCTCCCCCAGCCCAGCCTCCTGCACAGAATGTCCTGAGGCATCAAATCTTCTTGGTTTGAACCCCCGTGGGTGGAGAATCCCCCGATGCCCTGGAGCCTCGTCTAGGGCTGCACCGCACTCACACAAAGGCATTTTCCCTCCTGTCCATCCCAGAAGGATCCCACTCCTCTGGACAAGAAGGTGGATGTTCCCAGGTGTCACAAGAGTCATGGCCGACCAATAGCTGTGTCCTTGGTCTTTGTCAAATGCCAAAATCCTTTCTTTTAATCATGGCCTCGGTGACTTGTTGATGTCTAAACTCTCTCTGTGGATGGACTCTCTCTGACATGGACTGAGCAGCCTGATCTGACCTCCGAACTGTCCCTGTGTGGAGCTGGCATTGGTCTAGAGATCACCTGAGTTCTCTTCTTCCCTAAATTTTACTATGAGCCTAAGATGTAGAGACCCACTTAGCAGGTTGGCCTGATCCTCCCCCAGTAGAACAAAGTGTGCCCTCATCCCTCATGCTGGGGGCTCCTAACTCCATCCTGGCAGACCTCCTCCAGGTCCTCTCCAGTTTCTCCACTTTGCTTTTGAAATATGAGACTGACTGTGTCATGTGGCATCATCCTGGTGCCGGAAGAGTGAGGGCAGTGATTGTCTCCTTTTCCTAGTGTCAGGAGTTGCTCCCTCTGCTCCTCCCAGTGAGTAGTTGGAGGTGGGCAAGAAGTTGTCAGGGGGACACAGGCAGGAGAACTAACGCCTCCTGAGCAGAGGGAGATTCCATAACATAGATGCCACAATAAGTGATAAAAGCTGTTGCAGAAGAAGAAATAGTTAGAGAGTTTTATCATTAGAGGTGATGAGTTTTGGTAGACTGGAGGGGTTTCAGTCTAAAAAGGGAGGTGGCAAGTGCTTTGGTTTCCACTTACGTTAGATTTTATCTTTTCTCTTTCACCTATAATACTACTTTCACCTCAGCTGACAAGTCAAAAAATATTTCCATGGATCAGCATGGGCAGGAACCTTGCTGGCTGAGGAGTGCCTTGATGAGCTGGACCTGGGTGGAGGCCATTGCAAAAGAGATTTTCCAATGAAATATTGCTTGTCTCTTGAAAAAATGAGCTTGGAGAAGAAAAGGCTTCGAGGAGACATTAGAGTGGCTTTAGAGTAGCTGAATTTGATGGCAAGAAAATAAGGGAGGGTCTCTATCCAAGGACATTTAATGATAAGATAAGGGGGGATAGCTTTAAAATGGAAGGGGGAAGATTTAGATTAGACATCAGGAAGAAATCATTCACAAAGAAGTTGGTGAGTTAATGGCCCAGGTGGCCCAGGGAAGCTGTGGATGTCCCCTCCCTGGAGGTGCTCGAGACCAGGTTGAATGGGGCCTTGAGAAGCCGGGTTAGTGGGAGGTGTCCCTGCCCATGGCAGAGGGGGTAGGAACTGGGTGGCTTATAAAGTCCCTTCCAACCCAAATCTTTCTATGATTTTGACAAGTATAGAAATACAAAGTTTAAACTAAAATATGTTTTTCTTAGGTGCACTTTGAAATCTTCCTCTTTAACCACACTGGGAAATGACTCCAAGGAGCTGTGCATTGCTTGAAGACCTGAAGAAATCTCCAGGCAGACAAAGAGCTCATTAAAAATTTCTGGGCTTTAACAAGATGCAGGGTAGACTTGTTGATGAGTCCTTGAATCTCAACTTCTTGGAGAATATTGAGTGAAGCGTTCAAGAAGTCAACAGCAGAACTCAGAGTACCTTGAAGTATTAATTGGTCTCAATGAGGACTGTTAGTAGCAAAGCCTCCCCATGGACTCGTTAGAGCTGAGAATTGGAAGCCATGATTGCAGGTAGGCAAAGGCGCTGTGCAACAGCTGTGATGCTGAGAAAAATGTTTGGTTTGCTTGATGAAGCAGGAAGACCAAGGCCTGACCCCCAGCCCTGGGCAGGCAGATCTGGCTTTGGCTACAATGACACTGGTGTCATGAACATTCTCACATGGCCAAATCAACCTGGGAGCAGTTATTCCATCTAATTCCAAATAGAGGTCCGTGTAGTTATGGGAGATTCCAAGGCTCTCCCACAGTTCCATGGAGTTGTAGAAGAGTTTGGTCATATGTGGGCAGGATCATTAAAGTGTTGGGTCATAGAAGACTGAGAGAAATCTTGTTTGTGAGAAGTGTCAGGTGATGGAAGAGTTGAGTAATAGAGGAGTAACAGAGAAGTGCAGTCATAGACAGTCATAATAAGTGTTGGGTCATAGAATTCTCATGACAGAACTGGGTCATAGATGCCTCCGGTCATAAAAGGGTCATAGAAAACTCAGGCCATTGAATAGTCTAGTCATAGAAGTTTGAGTTTATTTAGATTTTAGAAAGGTTTTGTCATAGAAGAGTCACAATAGGATTGGTTAAGGGAAGGGTTGGTTCATAGAAGAATCTCAGAACTGTCAGGTCATGGAAGAATCTAGTCACAGAAGGTTCATGGAAGAGCCAGGTTATTGAATAGCACAGTCAGACAACAGTCAGGACATAGAATGAAGTGTTGTGTCAAGGAATGCTCGAGTTATTGAAGGGTCTAGTTACAGAAGAGATGAGTAAGAGAATATTTGAGTTATAGATGAATCAGGTTATAGAAGAATAATAGGTGAGTTTATTTCTACAAGGTTCTTAGAAGTCTAAGGTCACAGGATATTCAGGTAATAGAAGTTTCAAGTCACAGAAATATGAGAGTTTATTTGGTTAACAGAAGAATTTTTTAAGTGAAGGGTCATCCAAGAGAGAGTTCATAGAAGTGTGGGGTCAGAGATTATTAAGGTCATAGAAGAATCAGTTCAAAGAAAGCCATAGAAGAATCATAAAAGAATTGGGTCATAGGAGACTCTCGGGTTTTAGAAGAGTTGGGTCATAGAGGAGTCACAGACAAGTGGGGTGGTAGAAGAGTTGGTTCATAGAAGAAGAGATGAATCACAGAATGTTCATAGAGGAGCAGAGTCATAGAAAGGTTTTGTCATTGAAGTCTCATGTCATAGAAGCACTAGGTCATAGGAGGGTCATAGAATTGTTGGGTCATAGAAGACTTAAGTCATAAAAGAGGCACCTGGCAGCTCATGTGTCAGATCATAACAGGAATTTCATCATAGAAGGGCCAGTTAATAGACGAGGTGGTTGATACAAGAGTTGGGTCACAGAAGGGTTACACTTTAGAAAAGCTGGGTGATAGAAGCATCAGGATATAGATGATTTGTGTCACAGAAGAGTCAAAGAAGAATTGAGCCATAGAATGTCACATCATAGAAGAGTCAGAGAATATTCAAGTCATAGAAGGTCATAGAGTACTCGAGTCACAGAAGGGTCTGATCATTTGAGACACAGGTCAAAGAAAATGTGGGTTAGAGATGACTCAGACAACAGAGGAGTAGCAGAAGAATTTAATCATACAAAGTTGAAAGAGGTGTCAGGTCATAGAAGCCTCAGGCCATAAAAGATTTGGGTAATATATCGGTCATAAAATATTTTAGTCATGGAAGAGACGAGTCATAGAAGCATGAGACTTTAGTCAGGAAATAGGAAGGACTGGGTCATAAGTAGGTCTCAGAAGACTCAGATGATGGAAATGTTGGATCATTGAAGAGTTGGGTCATAAACAGAAAGTCATAGAAGTGTCAGTGAGGAGGTTGGTCATAAAAGGCTTGGGTCATTTAAGACAAGGTACAGAAATATTTAGTTATTGAAGTCTCCTAGAGGAGTTGGGTCACAGCAATATCAGGTCATAGAAGTGTTAGTCACAGTACTTTAAGGTCAGAAAAGGGACATAGAAATATTGGGATGTAGAAGACTAGAGTCATAAAAGAGTCGTAGAAGGGTCATATAAGCATCAGATCATAGAAGAGTCATTAGAGTAGGGACATCATAGATGTCTCAGGTCATAGAAGATTTGGTTCATAGAAGGATGGTGAGACACAATTTGTCCAAGGAAATCAAGTCCCCTTCTCCTTCAGACATCCAGAAATGGAATCTGAGCAGACAATATTGGGCCACAGCCTTTATTCACCCTGCTCATCCATTGTCCATTTCTAAAAATGACATGGAATGTGGTAGTGGTGTCAGTGGTCAGGAAATTTCCTCTATCTCCATGATGTTTAGAAGATGATGGAGAGTGGCCTCACTGTGACATTGTCCTGCTCACTCAGCTCCCTGGGACGTTGCCCTTCCTGTCCCATAGAATGGGAAGGATTGCGTTTGTTCAAGTGATCCTTGACTTGATCACCACCCACCACTAGCTGATCTGAAGAGTCCTGCCCTAAATCATAGAAGCCAGGAGACCTTGATGGGGAAGACAGAGACAAAGAGGACACAGGGAATCTCAGACGTGTCTACTCCTGCCCTTCCTAAATTCAGCAGTGCCTACATAGGCTCTGTGTTTGTTTGTTTGTTTGTTTGTTTTTATTTTTCTGTTCCAGAAGCAGCAAACTCTGATCATGGGGCCCTTGAATGGTCTTTCAAAAGGAGACTGATTCACAGTCTGGACCCTTGCTGAGCTTGGAGGATGCTGTCCTTGAAGCCCATCTGTCCTGAGCTCTGTGACCACATCAGAACTCTGTCTCCCAAATAAACAGCTCAGACTCCTGCTGCCTGTGCCCCTGGCTGAGGGCATTGCTGCCCACTGGGGCTGAAGCCCTGCAGCTGTGGCACCAGCCAAGCTCATCCCTGACATCAGGAAACCAAGAGTCCAAGACCCCGTGCGTGCAAAGTCTTTGCTTAAAGGAGAGACACGGCTGGGACGAAAGAGAGCTGAGAGTCTTTCCAGCCCCAAATCAAAAGACTAGGGATGAAAAGCCTCACTGATACAGGAGCATCAGTGAGGGACGTTACTAGAAAGCTCCCTTCCCTGGTCAAAGACACCGACTACTACCCGCTCTTAGTTTTTCAAATTGGTAATGAGGAAATAGAACATAGAAGGCCTAAAACCATCAAAAGGGACTTCAAGGCTCTTGGGAGAATGATCGAGGGCTCTGGGGCACAGGTAATATTCAATTCCGTCCCAATACTAAGGAACCAGGAGCAGGAAATGAGGAATAAGAAACGGGTTAATGAATGGCTAAGGGACTGGTGTGAGAAGAGGGGCTTTGGGTTCTTTAATCATGGGGAGACCCACGCACCCCCAGGCTTTCTTGCTAGGGATGGGACACGCCTGTCTGCTAGGGGGACAAAAGCCCTCACCAAAAACCTAGTTAAGCTCATAAATCGAGCTTTAAACTAGATGTGAGGGGGGAGGGGATGGAGGCCAGGCAGGATGGGAGTGAGCCTGGAAGTGAGACTTCAGTGGCAAAGGGGTGGTGTGCTGGCGATGCCTGCCGGTATATCACCACTAAGCAAGAGGGGGTGAGTGCAGCTGAGGATGGTAGGCAGCAAACTGGCACTGTGGTCTTAGTTAAGTCAAGGACTGCTCAGTTTGGGAGGAGCCCAATTACGAAGGCTGAAGCTACGCCTGCCCAGCTGAAGTGCATTTACACCAATGCACGCAGCATGGGAAATAAGAAGGAGGAGCTGGAAGCTGTGGTAGAGCAAGGAGACTACGATGTCCTTGCCATTGCGGAGACGTGGTGGGATGACTCATACAACTCATACAACTCGTACCCAGGGTGGGGTATAAACTCTTTAGGAAGGACAGGAAGGGCAGAAGAGGAGGCGGGGTAGCCCTCTATGTTAGAGAGGGCTTTGGTACCCTCGAACTGGACTACGATCAGGATGGGACTGAGTGCCTGTGGGTGAAAATCAGAGGAGTCCATGGGCAGGAAGGGATTGTGATGGGAGTCTGCTATAGACCACCCAGCCAAGAAGAAGCAGCTGATGAGCTCTTCTACAAACAACTGAGTGTAGTCTCTAAATCGCTACCTCTAGTCCTTGTGGGAGACTTCAATTTCCCAGATATAGGCTGGGAGTATAACACAGCAGAAAGGAAGCAGTCCCGGAGGTTCCTGGAGTGTCTGGAAGACAACTTCCTCACACAGCTGGTGAGCGAACCGACAAGGGATGGTGCCCTCCTGGACCTGCTGTTGGTGAAGAGAGAAGGACTGGTGGGGGATGTGAAGGTTGGAGGACGCTTGGAGCAAAGCGATCATGAGATGATAGAGTTCTCAGTGCGGGGTAAAATGAAGAAGGAGGTTAGCAGAACAGTCGCCCTCAACTTTCAGAGAGCAGACTTTGGGCTGTTCAGAAGGCTGGTCGGAGAAGTCCCGTGGGAGGCGCTCCTTGAAGTCAAAGATGTCCATGAGGGCTGGGCGCTCTTCAAGAAGGAACTCCTAGCAGCTCAGGAGAAAGCCATCCCCAAGTTCCGGAAAAGTAGCCGGAGGGGTAAGAAATCAGCGTGGTGGAGTAGGGAGGTCCTAAGAGACATCAATAGGAAGAGGAGGGTCTACGACCTCTGGAGGAAGGGGCAGGAATCCTGGGTGGACTATAGGGAGGCAGTGAGAATGTACAGGGAAAAAGTCAGGAGGGCTAAGGCCCAACTAGAAATGCGATTGGCCAAGACTGTGAAAGACAACAAAAAGTCTATCTACAAATACATCAACAGCAACAGGAGGGCTAGGGTGAATATCCAGTCCCTAGTAGATGCAGAGGGAACAAGAGTAACAGGGGATGAAGACAAGGCTGAAGTACTCAATACCTACTTTGCCTCAGTCTTTAACAGTAGGAAGATTGTTCCCTCTGTGCACAACCCCAAGGGTTGGAAGAGAAGTATGAGATTCCCAAGGTCCAAGAGGAGGTGGTTAGAGACTTGCTTGCCCAGCTAGATGCCCACAAGTCTATGGGGCTGAATGGAGTCCACCCAAGAGTTTTGAGGGAACTGGGGGATGTGCTGGCCAAACCCCTTTCCATCATCTTCCAGCAGTCCTGGATGACTGGGGAGGTTCCGCTGGACTGGAGGCTGGCTGATGTCGTGCCCATCTATACGAAGGGGCACAGGGAGGATCCGGGGAACTACAGACCTGTCAGCCTGACCTCGGTACCGGAGAAAGTCATGGAGTGGGTGAACGTGAGTGTTATCAAGAAGCACTTGCAAGAGAACCGGGTGATCAGGCCCAGTCAACACGGGTTCATGAAAGGCAGGTCTTGCCAGAGTAATCTGATCACCTTCTATGACCAAGTGACTAAACCCTTGGACGAGGCAAAGGCTGTGGATGTGGTCTTCCTGGACTTCAGTAAAGCCTTTGATACAGTTTCTCATAGCATTCTGCTTTGGAAACTGTCGGCCTCTGGCCTGGATGGGTGCACATTCTCCTGGGTGAAAAACTGGTTGAATGACCTGGCCCAGAGGGTGGTGGTAAATGGAGTTAAATCCAGCTGGAGGCCAGTGACAAGTGAGGTTCCCCAGGGCTCAGTCCTGGGTCCAGTCCTGTTTAATGTCTTAATCAACGACCTGGATGAAGACATTGAGCCCTCCCTTAGCAAGTTTGCAGATGACACTAAGCTGGGAGGAAATGTCGATCTGCTGGAGGGTCGGGAGGCTCTGCAAAGGGACCTGAACAGGCTGGACTGCTGGGCTGAGACCAACGGCATGAGGTTTAACAAGGCCAAATGCCGGGTCTTGCCCTTGGGGCACAACAACCCTAAGCAGAGGTACAAACTAGGAGAGACCTGGCTGGAAAGCTGCCAGGAGGAGAAGGACGTGAGGGTGCTGGTTGACAACCGACTGAACATGAGCCAGCAGTGTGCCCAGGTGGCCAAAAAGGTCAGTGGAATCTTGGCTTGTATCAGGAACGGTGTGACCAGCAGGTCCAGGGAGGTTTTTCTCCCCCTCTACTCGGCACTGGTGTGACTGCACATCGAGTATTGTGTTCAGTTCTGGGCCCCTCACTACAAGAAGGATGTTGTGGCTCTGGAGCGAGTGCAGAGAAGGGCAAGAAAGCTGGTGAAGGGGCTGGAGAACAAATCTTATGAGGAGCGGCAGGGAGACCTGGGGTTGTTCAGCCTGGAGAAGAGGAGGCTGAAGGGAGACCTTATTACTCTCTACAACTCCCTGAAAGGAGGTTGTGGAGAGGAGGAAGCTGGCCTCTTCTCCCAAGTGACAGGGGACAGGACGAGAGGGAATGGCCTCAAGCTCTGCCAGGGGAGATTTAGGCTTGAGATTAGGAAAAAGTTCTTCATGGAGAGGGTGGTTAGGCATTGGAACAGTCTGCCAAGTGAGGTGGTTGAGTCACCATCCCTGGAGGTGTTTAAGGTTAGGGTAGACGAGGTGCTTAGGAGCATGATTTAGAGATTGGTGGGAATGATTAGACTCAACAATCCAGTGGGTCTCTTCAAACCTGGTCATTCTGTGATTCTGTGAAATCGCCATGTTCCAGCTTTAAACGCCTTATACAAGACATAGCCAGTCTAAACCGCCATGTTCCAGCCTTAACCGCCCTATACCGGACTTAACCAGTCTAAGCCGGCTTATACCAGCCTTAACAGCCTTATACCGATCTTAACCATTCTAAACTAGTCTAAACTGCCAAATTCCAGCATAACCGTCTCATACCAGACTTAGCCAGTCTAAACTGGCTTAAACGAGCCTTAACCCCCATTTTACCGGGTTTACCAGTCTTAACCAAACTAAACCAGTCTAAACTGGCTTATACGAGCCTTCACCGCCTTAGAGCAGACTTAACTAGTCAAACCCAGTCTAAAACGACTTTTGCTATGCTTAAAAAATATCTAGCTGATTTCAGCAGTGTAAACAACTCCAAAACTCCTTAACCAGACATAACTGCCTTATAGCGGACTCAACAAAACTAAAACAGTCTAAACCGCCATCTTCCAGCCTTAACCGCCTTAGACCGGCCTTAGCCAGTCTGAACTGGCTTATACCATCTTTAACCACCTTATACCTGGCTTAACAAGTCTAAATCAGTCTAAACCAGGCTAAATGGGCTTATTCCAGCCTTAACCAGACTTAAGTGAATGAACCAGACTTAAGCAGAATTTACGGGCTCAAGTGTTTTAACCAACTCGGGGGAAGTAAGGGACTAAGCAGACTTCAGCCACTTCCCGGCTTCTGGGTGCCAGGTCTACCTGCCGTGGTGAGGAGCTGTCAGGTCTAGCCGATTCCGGGTGCCAGGTCTACCTGTGTTGGACTCGGCACAGCAGCGCGGCTCTGGGTTGACCTGATGTGCGTCCCAGGAGCCGGGGACACTTGAGGGCTGCCACTAGAGGAAAGAGCATCCTTGGGTGGATGGGAAAGATCAGGGCCCCCTAACACCCTGCCCCATCGCTTCTGTGGAAGGAGGAGCCACTTGTGAGGTAGGAGGAGTCACTTGTGGGGCTGGGGACCCTGTTGGCTGCATCTCTCAGCCAGCTGGGCTTCATGGTTTCACGCCCGTGCCCCAGTCTGGCTGAAGAGAGCCCGTGTCCTATGACAGAAGGTGGTCTGAGTGTGATCCTTGAGGGTGTTGTCGATGGGTTGTTTGTGACTCCCTCTCTCTGAGACAGGTTAGGTCTGGTATAGGGAGGTTAAGGCCGGTATAACCCAGTTTAGACCGGTTTAGACTGGTTAAGTCTGGTATATGGCGGTTAAGACTAGTATAAGGCGGTGTAGACTTACTAAGTCTGGTATAAGGCAGTTAAGGCTGGAACATGGCGATTTAGACTAGTTTAGACTGGTTACGTGAGGTAGAGGCCCATTAAGGCTGGTAAAAGCCGGTTAAGATTTGCTAAGTCTGGTATAACGCAGTTAAGGCTGGCATATGGCAGCTGAGACTTGTTTAGACTGGTTAATTCCAGTCGCAGTGGGTTAAGGCTAATATAAGCTGGTATAGACAGGCTAAAGGTAGTATAAGGCGGTTAAGGCTGGAATATGGCCGTTTAGAGTGGTTTAGACTGGTTAAGTCTAGTATAGGGCGTTTAAGGCTGGTATAAGCCGGTTTAGACTGGTTTAGACTGGTTAATACTGCTTAAGCCCGGTCTAAAAGGGGTTAAGACTTGTATAAGCCAGTTTAGACTGCCTAAGGCTGGTATGAGGCGGTTAGGGCTGGAATATGGCAGTTTAGACTGGTTTAGAGTGGTTAAAACCAGTATAAGGCGGTTAAGGCTGGTATAAGCCAGCTTAGACTGGCTAAGGCTATTATAAGTCGGTTAAGGATTGACTATGACAGTTTGTACTGATTTAGACTTCTTAAGTCAGATATAGAGTTTTTAAGGCTGGAATAAGCCCCTTTAGCATGATTTAGCGTGGTTTAGACTGGTTAAGCGAATTATAAGGTGGTTAAAGCTGGTATAAGCCAGTTCAGACTGGCTAAGGCCGGTCTAAGGCGGTTAAGGCTGGAAGATGGCGGTTTAGACTGGTTTAGTTTTGTTGAGTCCGCTATAAGGCAGTTATGTCTGGTTAAGGAGTTTTGGAGTGGTTTAGACTTCGGAAATCCGATAGATATTTGTTAAGCATAGCAAAAGTCATTTTAGACTGGGTTTGACTGGTTAAGTCTGCTCTAAGGCGGTGAAGGCTGGTATAAGCCGGTTTAGACTGGTTAAGACTGGCTACGTCTGGTATAAGGCCTGGCCTGATATGCGTCGTGCTTGGAGAGCACCAGCACTGCCCTCAAGTTTTTCTTCCCCGGGCTCACTGCTCAGCTCCGCAATTCATCCATTCCGGCACCCAAAAGCATTTCCAAGCCACAATCCCACAGCTGACAACTCCTTTTTCCCCACTCTCAGCCAATTCCCCTCAGAAAGATGGAGTCACAAACAAGCCATCGACAACACTGTCAAGGATCCCACTCAGCCCACCTTCTGTCAAGGGACGCGGGCTCTCTTCAGCCAGACTGGGGCACGGGCATCAAACCATGAAGCCCAGCTGGCTGAGAGATGCAGCCAACAGGGTCCCCAGCCCCACAAGTGACTCTTCCTGCCCCACAAGTGGCTCCTCCTTACACAGGAGCCATGGGGCAGGGTGTTAGGGTGGCCGTGATTGTTCCCACCCCACCAAGATGCTCTTTCCTCTAGTGGCAGCCCTCAAGTGTCCCCGGCTCCTGGGACGGACACCAGGTCAACCCAGCACCGGCGCTGCTGTGCCGAGTCCAACACGGGTAGACCTGGCACCCAGAATCGGGTAGACCTGACGGCTACTCACCACGGCAGGTAGACCTGGCACCCAGAAGCCGGGAAGAGGCTGAATTCTGCTTAGTCACTTACTGCCCTCGAGTTGGTTAAAATACTTGAGCCCGTAAAGTCTGCTTAAGTCTGGTTCATTCAGTTAAGTCTGGTTAAGGCTGCAATATGGCGGTTTAGACTGGTTTAGACTGGTGAAAGGTTATGTAAGGCAGACTAGACTGGAATGAACTGGTTAAGTCTTGTATAAGAGGGTTAAGACAGATATAATCCGATTTAGATTGGTGAAGTCCATTACAAAGCGGGTAAGTCTGGAATATGGCGGTTTAGACTGGTTCAGACTGGTTAAGTCTGGTATAGGTTGGTTAAGGCTGGTATAAGCCGGTTTAGACCGGTTTAGAATGGTTAAGTTTGGTATAGGGAGTTTAAGGCTGGAACATGGCGGTTAAGACTGGCTATGTCTGGTATAAGGCGGTTAAAGGCTGGAATATTGCGTATTAGGGAGGTTTAGACTGGTTAAGTCCGGTATAGGGCGGTTAAGACTGGTATAAAGCGGTTTAGACTGCTAAAGTCTGGTATAAGGCGGTTAAGTCTGGTACATGGCGGTTGAGACTAGTTTAGACTGTTTACGTCAGGTAGAGGCCCGTTAAGGCTGGTAAAAGCTGGTTAAGACTGGCTAAGTCTGGTATAACGCAGTTAAAGCTGGCATATGGCAGATGAGGCTTCTTTAGACTGGTTAATTCCAGTAGAATTGGGATAATGCTTGTATAAGCCGGTATAGACAGTCTAAGGCAGTATAAGGCGGTTAAGGCTGGAATATGGCCGTTTAGAGTGGTTTAGACTGGTTAAGTCTAGTATATGACGGTTAAGGCTGGTATAAGTTTGTTTAGACTGGTTTAAACTGGTTAAGACTGGTTAAGCCAGTTAAAAGGGGTTAAAGATTGTCTAAGCCAGTTTAGACTGCCAAAGGCTGTTATGAGGCGGTTAGGGCTGGAATATGGCAGTTTAGACTGGTTTAGAGTGGTTAAGACCGGTATAAGGCGGTTAAGGCTGGTATAAGACAGCTTAGACTGGCTAAGGCTATTATAAGTCTCTTAAGGATTGACTATGACAGTTTGTACTCGTTTAGACTGCTTAAGTCAGGTATAGAGTGTTTAAGGCTAGCATAAGCCCGTTTAGAATGGTTAAGATAGGTATAAGGTGGTTAAAGCTGGTATAAGCCAGTTCAGACTGGCTAAGGCCGGTCTAAGGCAGTTAAGAGTGGAAATATGGCGGTTTAGACTGGTTTAGTTTTGTTGAGTCCGCTATAAGGCAGTTATGTCTGGTTAAGGTGTTTTGGAGTGGTTTAGACACCTGAAATCCGTTAGATATTTGCTAAGCATAGCAAAAGTCGTTTTAGACTGGGTTTGACTAGTTAAGTCTGCTCTAAGGCGGTGAAGGCTCGTATAAGCCAGTTTAGACTGGTTTAGTTTGGTTAAGACTGGTAAACCCAGTAAAATGGGGGTTAAGGCTCGTTTAAGCCAGTTTAGACTGGCTAAGTCTGGTATGAGACGGTTATGCTGGAATTTGGCAGTTTAGACTAGTTTAGAATGGTTAAGATCGGTATAAGGCTGTTAAGGCTGGTATAAGCCGGCTTAGACTGGTTAAGTCCGGTATAGGGCGGTTAAGGCTGGAACATGGCGGTTTAGACTGGCTATGTCTTGTATAAGGCGTTTAAAGCTGGAACATGGCGATTTCACAGAATCACAGAATGACCAGGTTTGAAGAGACCCACTGGATTGTTGAGTCTAATCATTCCCACCAATCTCTAAATCATGCTCCTAAGCACCTCGTCTACCCTAACCTTAAACACCTCCAGGGATGGTGACTCAACCACCTCACTTGGCAGACTGTTCCAATGCCTAACCACCCTCTCCATGAAGAACTTTTTCCTAATCTCAAGCCTAAATCTCCCCTGGCAGAGCTTGAGGCCATTCCCTCTCGTCCTGTCCCCTGTCACTTGGGAGAAGAGGCCAGCTTCCTCCTCTCCACAACCTCCTTTCAGGGAGTTGTAGAGAGTAATAAGGTCTCCCTTCAGCCTCCTCTTCTCCAGGCTGAACAACCCCAGGTCTCCCTGCCGCTCCTCATAAGATTTGTTCTCCAGCCCCTTCACCAGCTTTCTTGCCCTTCTCTGCACTCGCTCCAGAGCCACAACATCCTTCTTGTAGTGAGGGGCCCAGAACTGAACACAATACTCGATGTGCAGTCACACCAGTGCCGAGTAGAGGGGGAGAATAACCTCCCTGGACCTGCCAGTCACACCGTTCCTGATACAAGCCAAGATTCCACTGACCTTTTTGGCCACCTGGGCACACTGCTGGCTCATGTTCAGTCGGTTGTCAACCAGCACCCCCACGTCCTTCTCATCTTGGCAGCTTTCCAGCCAGGTTTCTCCTAGTCTGTACCTCTGCTTAGGGTTGTTGTGCCCCAAGTGCAGGACCCGGCATTTGGCCTCGTTAAACCTCATGCCGTTGGTCTCAGCCCAGCAGTCCAGCTTGTTCAAGTCCCTTTGCAGAGCCTCCCGACCCTCCAGCAGATCGACATTTCCTCCCAGCTTAGTGTCATCTGCAAACTTGCTAAGGGAGGACTCAATGTCTTCATCCAGGTCGTTGATAAAGACATTAAACAGGACTGAGCCTTGGGGAACCCCACTTGTCACTGGCCTCCAGCTGGATTTAACTCCATTTACCACCACCCTCTGGGCCTGGTCATTCAACCAGTTTTTCACCCAGGAGAGTGTGCACCCTTCCAGGCCAGCGGCCGACAGTTTCCAGAGCAGAATACTATGAGAAACTGTATCAAAGGCTTTACTGAAGTCCAGGAAGACCACATCCACAGCCTTTCCCTCGTCCAAGGGTTTAGTCACTCGGTCATAGAAGGTGATCAGATTACTCTGGCAAGACCTGCCTTTCATGAACCTGTGTTGACTGGGCCACGATCACCCGGTTCTCTTGCAAGTGCTTCATGATCGCACTCAAGATCACGCGCTCCATGACTATCCCAGGTACCGAGGTCAGGCTGACAGGTCTGTAGTTCCCCGAATCCTCCCTGTGCCCCTTCTTATAGATGGGCACGACATCAGCCTCCAGTCCAGCGGAACCTCCCCAGTCATCCAGGACTGCTGGAAGATGATGGAAATGGGTTTGGCCAGCACATCTGCCAGTTCCCTCAAAACTATTTAGTGGACTCCATCCGGCCCCATAGACTTGTGGGCATCTAGCTGGGCAAGCAAGTCTCTAACCACCTCCTCTTGGACTTTGGGAATCTCATACTTCTCTTCTAACCCTTGGGGTTTTGCACAGATTGAACAATTTTCCTTACTGTTAAAGACTGAGGAAAAGTAGGCATTGAGCACTTCAGCCTTGTCTTCATCCCCTGTTACTCTTGTTCCCTCTGCATCTACTAGGGACTGGAGATTCTCCCATGACCTCCTTTTGCTGTTGATGTATTTGTAGAAAGACTTTTTGTTGTCTTTCACAGTCTTGGTCAATCGCATTTCTAGTTGGGCCTTAGCCCTCCTGATATTTTCCCTGCACGTTCTCACTTCCTCCCTATAGTCCACCCAGGATTCCTGCCCCTTCCTCCAGAGGTCATAGACCCTCCTCTTCCTATTGATGTCTCTTAGGACCTCCCTACTCACCCACGCTGGTTTCTTACCCCTCCGGCTACTTTTCCGGAACCTGGGGATGGCTTTCCCCTGAGCTGCTAGGAGTTCCTTCTTGAAGAGCGCCCAGACCTCATGGACACCTTTGCCTTCAAGAGCGCAACCCACGGGACTTTTCCGACCTGCTTTCTGAACAGCCCAAAGTCTGCTCTCTGAAAGCTGAGGGTGACTGTTCTGCTAACCTCCTTCTTCATTTTACCCCGCACTGAGAACTCTATCACCTCATGATCGCTTTGCCTCAAGCGTCCTCCAACCTTCACATCCCCCACCAGTCCTTCTCTCTTCACCAACAGCAGGTCCAGGAGGGCACCATCCCTTGTCGGTTCGCTCACCAGCTGTGTGAGGAAGTTGTCTTCCAGACACTCCAGGAACCTCCGGGACTGCTTCCTTTCTGCTGTATTATACTCCCAGCCTATATCTGGGAAATTGAAGTCTCCCACAAGGACTAGAGGTAGCGATTTTGAGACTGCACTCAGTTGTTTGTAGAAGAGCTCATCAGCTGCTTCTTCTTCGCTGGGTGGTCTATAGCAGACTCCTATCACAATCCCTTCCTGCCCATGGACTCCTCTGATTTTCACCCACAGGCACTCAGTACCATCTTGATCATAGTCCAATTCGAGATTATCAAAGCCCTCTCTAACATAGAGGGCTACCCCGCCTCCTCTTCTGCCCTTCCTGTCCTTCCTAAAGAGTTTATACCCCACCATGGGTAAGCTCCAGTTATACGAGTCATCCCACCACGTCTCCGCAATGGCAAGGACATCGTAGTCTCCCTGCTCTACCACAGCTTCCAGCTCCTCCTTCTTATTTCCCATGCTGCGTGCATTGGTGTAAATGCACTTCAGATGGGCAGACGTAGCTTCAGCCTTCGTAATAGGGCTCCTCCCCAACTGAGCGATCCTTGACTTACCTAAGGCCACAGTGCCAGTTTGCTGCCTACCATCCTCAGCTGCACTCACCCCCTCTTGCTTAGTGGTGATATACCGGCAGGCATCGCCAGCACACCACCTCTTTGCCACTGAAGTCTCACTTCCAGGCTCACTCCCATCCTGCCTGGCCTCCATTCCCTCTCCGCTCACATCTAGTTTAAAGCTCGATTTATGAGCTTAACTAGGTTTTTGGTGAGGGCTTTTGTCCCCCTAGCAGACAGGCGTGTCCCATCCCTAGCAAGAAAGCCTGGGGGTGCGTGGGTCTCCCCATGATTAAAGAACCCAAAGTCTCTCTTCTCACACCAGTCCCTAAGCCATTCATTAACCTGTTTCTTATTTCTCATTTCCTGCTCCTGGTTCCTTAGTATTGGGATGGAGTTGAATATTACCTGAGCCCCAGAGCCCTCGATCATTCTCCCAAGTGCCTTGAAGTCCCTTTTGATGGTTTTAGGCCTTCTATGTTCTATTTCCTCATTACCAATTTGAAAAACTAAGAGCGGGTAGTAGTCGGTGTCTTTGACCAGTGAAGGGAGCTTTCTAGTAACGTCCCTCACTGATGCTCCCGGCAAGCAGCAGACCTCCCTATGGATCGGGTCTGGTATACAGATGGGACCCTCCATTCCTTTGAGAAGGGAATCCCCCAAGACAATCACCCTTCTCTTCTTTTTAACTGAGGATGTTTTTAAGGCTGTGGACGTTGTCAGCTGTGGGATTGTGGCTTGGAAATGCTTTTGGGTGAGAGAATGGATGAATTGCGGAGCTGAGCGGTGAGCCCGGGGAAGAAAAACCTGAGAGCAGGGGCAGCGCTCTCCAAGCATGACGCATATCAGGCCAGGCCTTATATCAGACGTAGCCAGTCTTAACCAGTCCAAACCAGCTTATACCAGCCTTCACTGCCTTAGAGCAGACTTAACCAGTCAAACCCAGTCTAAAACGACTTTTGCTATGCTTAGCAAATATCAATCGGATTTCAGCAGTCTAAACCACTCCAAAAATCCTTAACCGACATAACTGCCTTATAGCGAACTCAACAAAACTAAACCAGTCTAAACCGCCATCTTCCAGCCTTAACCGCCTTAGACCGGCCTTAGCCAGTCTGAACTGGCTTATACCAGCTTTAACCACCTTATACCTGGGTTAACCAGTCTAAACCAGGCTAAACGGGCTTATGCCATCCTTAAACACTCTATACCTGACTTAAGCAGTCTAAACCAGTAAAGACTGTCATATTCAATCCTTAACCGACTTATAATAGCCTTAGCCAGTCTAAGCTGGCTTATACCAGCCTTAACCGCCTTATACAGGTCTTAACCACTCTAAAACAGACTAAATTGCCATATTCCAGCCCTAACCGCCTCATACCAGCCTTAGGCAGTCTAAACTGGCTTAGACAAGCCTTAACCCCCTTCATACCATGCTTAACCAGTCTAAACCATTCTAAACCGGCTTATACCTGCCTTAACTGCCCTATACTAGACTTATCCAGTCCAAACCAGTCTAAATCGCCATATTCCAGCCTTAACCGCCTTATACTAGCCTTAGCCTGCCTATACCGGCTTATACCAGCCTTAACCCAATTCGACTGGAATTGACCAATCTAAACAAGTCTCAGCCGCCATATTCCAGCCTTAACTGTGTTATACCAGACTTAGCCATTCTTAACCGGCTTTTACCAGCCTTAACGGGCCTCTACCTGACGTAACCAGTCTAAACTAGTCTAAACAGCCATGTTTTAGCCTTAACCACCTTATACCAGACTTAGCCAGTCTAAACCGCCTTATACCAGTCTTAACACCCTATACCGGACTTAACGAGTCTAAACCGGTCTAAATCAACTTATACCAGCCTTAGCCACTTAACTGACTTATACCAGCCTTAACTGGTCTAAATCGACTTATAACAGCCTTAACCGCTTAAGACTGGTATAGGCCGGTTTAGACTGGTTAAGTCCGGTCTAAGGCGGTTATAGCTGGAATATGGCGGTTTAGACTGGTTTAGACTGGTTAAGTCTGGTGTAGGGTGGTTAAGACTGGTATAAGCCGGTTTAGACTGGTTTAGACTGGTTAAATACGGTATAGGGCGGTTAAGGCTGGAACATGGCGGTTTAGATTGGTTTAGACAGGATAAGTCTGGTATAGGGAGGTTAAGGCTGGTATAAGCCGGTTTAGACCGGTTTAGACTGGTTAAGTCTGGTATATGCCGGTTAAGACTAGTATAAGCCGGTTTAGACTGGCTAAGTCTGGTATAAAGCGGTTAAGGCTGGAACATGGCGGTTTAGACTAGTTTAGACTGGTTACGTGAGGTAGAGGCCCATTAAGGCTGGTAAAAGCCGGTTAAGACTAGCTAAGTCTAGTATAATGCAGTTAAGGCTGGCATATGGCAGCTGAGACTTGTTTAGACTGGTTAATTCCAGTCGAAGTGGGTTAAGGCTGGTATAAGCCGGTATAGACAGGCTAATGCTAGTATAAGGCGGTTAAGTCTGGAATATGGCCGTTTATAGTGGTTTAGACTGGTTAAGTCTAGTATAGGGCGTTTAAGGCTGGTATAAGCCTGTTTAGACTGGTTTAGACTGGTTAAGACTGGTTAAGCCTTGTATGAAGGGGGTTAAGGATTGTAGTAGCCAGTTTAGACTGCCTAATGCTGGTATGAGGAGGTTAGGGCTGGAATACGGCAATTTAGTCTGTTTTAGAGTGGTTAAGACCTGTATAAGGCGGTTAAGGCTGGTATAAGCCAGCTTAGACTGGCTAAGGCTATTATAAGTCGGTTAAGGATTGACTATGACAGTTTGTACTGGTTTAGACTGCTTTAGTCAGGTATAGAGTGTTTAAGGCTGGAATAACCCCGTTTAGCATGATTTAGCCTGGTTTAGACTGGTTAAGCGAATTATAAGGTGGTTAAAGCTGGTATAAGCCAGTTCAGACTGGCTAAGGCCGGTCTAAGGCGGTTAAGGCTGGAATATGGCGGTTTAGACTGTTTTAGTTTTGTTGAGTCCGCTATAAGGCAGTTATGTCTGGTTAAGGATTTTTGGAGTGGTTTAGACTGCTGAAATCAGCTAGATATTTTTTAAGCATAGCAAAAGTCGTTTTAGACTGGGTTTCACTGGTTAAGTCTGCTCTAAGGCGGTGAAGGCTGGTATAAGCCAGTTTAGACTGGTTTAGTTTGGTTAAGACTGGTAAGCCCGGTATAATGGGGGTTAAGGCTCTTTTATGCCAGTTTAGACTGGCTAAGTCTGGTATGAGGTGGATATGCTGGAATTTGGCAGTTTAGACTAGTTTAGAGTGGTTAAGACCGGTATAAGGCGGTTAAGGCTTGTATAAGCCGGCTTAGACTGGTTAAGTCCGGTATAGGGCGGTTAAGGCTGGAACATGGCGGTTTAGACCGGCTATGTCTTGTATAAGGCGTTTAAAGCTGGAACATGGCGATTTCACAGAATCTCAGAATCACAGAATGACCAGGTTTGAAGAGACCCTCTAGATTGTTGAGTCTAACCATTCCCACCAATCTCTAAATCATGCTCCTAAGTCTCCCTGCTCTACCACAGCTTCCAGCTCCTCCTTCTTATTTCCCATGCTGCGTGCATTGGTGTAAATGCACTTCAGCTGGGCAGGCGTAGCTTCAGCCTTCGTAATAGGGCTCCTCCCCAGCTGAGCAGTCCTTGACTTAACTAAGGCCATAGTGCCAGTTTGCTGCCTACCATCCCCAGCTGCACTCACCCCCTCTTGCTTAGTGGTGATATACCGGCAGGCATCGCCAGCACACCACCCCTTTGCCTCTGAAGTCTCACCTCCAGGCTCACTCCCATCCTGCCTGGCCTCCATCCCCTCCCCCCTCACATCTAGTTTAAAGCTCGATTTATGAGCTTAACTAGGTTTTTGGTGAGGGCTTTTGTTCCCCTAGCAGACAGGCGTGTCCCATCCCTAGCAAGAGAGCCTGGGGGTGCGTGGGCCTCCCCATGATTAAAGAACCCAAAGCCCCTCTTCTCACACCAGTCCCTAAGCCATTCATTAACCTGTTTCTTATTTCTCATTTCCTGCTCCTGGTTCCTTAGTATTGGGATGGAGTTGAATATTACCTGTGCCCCAGAGCCCTCGATCATTCTCCCAAGTGCCTTGAAGTCCCTTTTGATGGCTTTAGGCCTTCTGTGTTCTACTTCCTCATTACCAATTTGAAAAACTAAGAGCGGGTAGTAGTCGGTGTCTTTGACCAGGGAAGGGAGCTTTCTAGTAACGTCCCTCACTGATGCTCCCGGCAAGCAGCAGACCTCCCTATGGATCGGGTCTGGCCTACAGATGGGACCCTCCATTCCTTTGAGAAGGGAATCCCCCAAGACAATTACCCTCCTCTTCTTTTTAACCGAGGATGTTTTTAAGGCTGTGGGAGGATGATGGGGTTTCGGAAACACTTCTAGGCTGTGGGTGCAGCCCTCTTCATCTTTAGGGCTAGGCTGCACCGTCAGCACCTCATATTTGTTCCCCAGAGAGATCTGGGGGTTAATTGCCTGGGTGGGGGGAGCAGGTTTCCTTCTCCTGACAGGAACCTGCTGCCATTCCCCCTCTCTGTCTCTCCCATCCTTGCAGCTTACTGGTGGGCGGTGCTCAGTTTCACTGGCTTCGGCAGCCTGTGAGAGGGTCCTGCTCCACTCGTCTATCTCCCTCTCACACTCCCTGATGGTCCTCAGCCTTTCCACTTCTTTCCTCAGCTCTTCCACCATATGAAGCAGTTCCCCTACCTGAGCACAGCTTCCACAGGAGGAGCCAGTGCCAGAGGCATGAGCCACTATAGGAGGGGGGCACTGCCTGCAGCCCAGGTTCTGGGTAGCTGCATGTGCCCACTGGGGCTCCGTCTGGGTGGCAGCCTTCACCACGCTTGGTGCGGCCTTAGTCTTTCGTCGGGTATCCACCATCTTCCTCAATCCCTTCCGACCGTGCTCCAGCCCTTCCCTGCTCGCCCTGCCAGCTCGAGCTGCCGCTCAAACTGCCTTGTTTAATGAGCCCCGCACCTCTTTGCCCCGCTCCTCTTCGCCTGTGCTCCGGTCGCTGTGCTCCCTAAGGGCCCTTTAAATCCCCCGCGGGAGCTTCCGGGACTGCCCCCTCCCGTCAGTCACCGCGCGGGAGCGGCCGATGTGCC
Source organism: Clamator glandarius (assembly GCA_033459285.1). NCBI lineage: Eukaryota > Metazoa > Chordata > Aves > Cuculiformes > Cuculidae > Clamator > Clamator glandarius. Next base: position 168,160 of record JAUNZM010000003.1, on the reverse strand, counting down.
CGGAGCCCAGCGCCGATTTTCCGATCAAGTTTTTTAGGGTTTTTCCCCGTTTGGGAAGCACCCAGTCGCCTATGGCTACCTCAAAAGCAGAACTCACGGTCCTGTCGCTGGATGCAGCTGAATAAGCTCCATAGAATATATAAATAGAAGAATATAGAATATATAAATAGAAGAATATATAAATATAGAATAGATATAATATATATATTCTATAATAAATATAGAATATATAAATAGAAGAATATAGAAATAGAAGAATATAGAATATATAAATAGAAGGGTTGGGTCATAGATTATTGAGGTCCTAGAGCAGCTGGATCACAGAAGAGTTCAGTCATAGAAGAATCTTAGAGGTGTCAAGTCATAGAAGGGTCAGAGAAGAGTTGGGTCATAGAAGGCCTGGTTCACAGAAGACTCGTGGTTTAGGGCTGTCTGCTAATAGAACGCTCTGATCATAGAGGATCCACATCATAGAGGAGTCATAGAAGAGTGGGGTCACAGAAGAGCTCAGTTGTTGAAGGTTTACAGAAGAGTTGGGTCACGGAAGGCTCCCAGGTCCCTCTGCTGAGCCTTCCTGACCTCCACCAGACCAACACCTTCACCCAGTTTGGTGCCATCTCCAAACTGACTGAAGGAGATCTGATCCTCTCACCAAGATTGTGGATAAAGGTATTGAACAAGACTGGCCCCAAGACAGAGCCCTGGGGACACTGCTTGTGGCTGGCCACCAATTGGATTGAGCTCCATTCTCCACAACTCTCTGGGCTCGGCCGTCCAGACAGTTTTCACCCAACACAGAGCACGCCTGCCCCAGACATGAGCCACCAGCTTCTCCAGGAGAAAGCTGAGGGAGACAGTGTCAAAGGCGTTACTGGAGTCCAGTCTCTCACTCTGCAGCTCCCTTCCAGACAGGCAGATTACATAGTTCATACCTGTTCTTGTCTTTACTCTCACCATCCATCAGGAGTTATTTCAGTCTAACAGATGACTAATATTTGCAAGCTGCCTTAGAATGCATAAATTAGTTCAAATTAACCCATTGGTGTTGTTTCACTTCAATTAAATTCCCAGAACACCATTTTATTGAGCCACACTCCACAGCCATGAGAAGTTCATGAGGGAAACTCATCCAATTTCCATCAAACTGGAGCCCATGAAGGGACATGGAGAGACACCTTCATCCAGCCACATCTTCCACCACCTCTCCTGCTCAGCGATGTCCAAGAGCTCTCCACAGTTTCCCCTTTCTGCTTCTGTCTTTGCACAAAGTCAGGTAGGGTCTTTTCCACTGGCTTCAGCTGAGGTTCTGTTGATTCCATGGCATCAGGACTGCCTGCGGGCTGGGGGAGCTGCAGGGACCATTTAATTTTGAGCTGTGTCTGGAGACTGTGGGCTTGGTTCCTCTGCAACAGGGACACCAGGGGTGGGCTGGCTGGGGGCTGATGGTTGGCGTGTCCATGTTCCAGCAGGAGCAGTGGCTGCTAGGGTAGGACCCATGGAGAGAGGGATGCTGGCAGGCTTTGCGAGGGTTCAGGGACCATTTAAATCACAAATGGGTCTGGAGGCTGAAGTGCTGGTTCTGCTTCAGCATGGATGCCAGGGATGGTCTGGTTAGGGAGCAATGGCTGTGGGGAGAGTGGGTGTGATGATTCTCCAGGCAGGAGTTGTGGCTGCTGAGGTTGGGTCCAGCTCTCAGGGGTACGGGGGCAGGTGGCTGGGCTATCAGTGTGCGAGGGGTGGCTGCTGGTTTCCATTAGGGTTTGTGAAGCTGCAGAGTGGATCCTGTGGAGAGAAAAGGCTGCTGAAACCTCAGCTGCAGATGGAGGACAAGGACTCTCTCTCTCCCATGGCATGGAGCTGGCACGGCTCCACACTCCGAGCTGGGAGCTGCCAGCACAGTTTGGCTGAGAGGAACAGAGGCACCTGATGGCACCACCAAGCAGAGGGATTCCTGCAGGCAGGTTTCCTGTCAGGAGCAGGTGCTGGTGCATGTCCTGCTTTCCAGGGCAAGCTCAGCCCCTGCTCTTTTCTATCCTCACCTGGTTTTTCCCACACCTGTTACTCATCCAGGCAGGGTCTGCTTGAGCCAACCTTGGCTCTGGTCAGAGGGGGCTCCTGACAAAAAGGCCCAAGCATTCAGATGCCAATTAAAGCACCCAACAGCAGCTGAAAACAGCTCCACCATCTCTGAAACCAACCTTGAAACACTCTCAGGCGAATCCTACAGTGCCTGCAATCTCCACACCAATGAGCCCGGAGGCCACTGGTCATATGCTTGAGGCCTCCAAACCCCATCCTGGGAGGTCTCTGGCCACTCTCCAGGGTGTTTGCAGATGAAATCATTGTGGTCAAAGGCCAAGAAAGACTTTTTATGAAGGCCTTTATTGGCAGGACAAAGGACATTGGCTTTGAACTGGAAGAGGGGAAATTTAGATTGGATGTAAGGAAGAAATATTTTACAATGAAGGTGGCAAGGAAGAAATAGTTTAAAATGAGTGTGGCAAGGAAGAAATATTTTACAAAAAGGGTGGCAATGAGCTGACACAGGTTACCCAGAGAAGTTGTGTATGTCCCACATCTGGAAGTGTCCAAGGACAGGAACTTTGAGCTAAGGTGAGAAAACTGATTCAGCTCTAGCTCAAGCCAGAAAGTGATTACATAAGGGTTTTGACATTGGTGGGGGTCATCCCAAAATACAATCACACAGCCAAGGGATCAGTGTGTGCTTGTGAGGGCACCACTGCCTGAGCAGCTGATAGACCAAGAGGAGACTCATGGCATTTGTAGGAATGTTTGAGGTCTCTTATTCCTTACAAGTGGGGAGAGAACAAATAGTTGGATATGTGATGGTCAGGTCACAGGTTACCGAGGAGCCAATAGGCCAGGGGAAGGACAAAAGCTTGTGTAGGTGTTTGTGAGCTCTTTAGTGTCTAATTCTTTCACAGAGCAGGAGAAGTCCATAGGTTGTGCAGGTTCTTACGGGGTCACTCACCCCCGAGGAGCTGATAGAGCAGAAGAGGGCCTGTAGATGGTGCAGGTGCTTGTGAGGTCACTGGTGCCTGAGCAGATGATAGAGCAGAAGGAGGCACATGGCTTGTGAATCTCCTTGTGATGCCAGTGGTACCTGAATGCCTGATAGACCAGGAGCAGACATGGCAGTGGTAGATGCTGTGAGGTCACCTGTGGCTGAGTGGTGGATGGTCCAGGAGCAGGCACGGGGCTGTGTACGAGCTCGGGATCACACTGGTGTCAGAGCAGCTTTTAGGCAATGAGCAGGCACAAGGCTTGTGTGGAGGCTCCTGATGACATCACAATAATGTTTAAACACCACTAAATATGGCTTTATGGAGGAACCATGACCAGCAGAACCCATGCACAGCGCACACGTGTGACCATTTAACTCATGAGCTCAGAGCACCAGAAGGAGGAGGGTCTGAGGTCACTGTCACCCCTGAGCACACAGGGGGGCAGCAGGATGGTGTTTAGTCACTGTCACCCCTGAGTAAACAGAGTGGAAGGAGGAGGGTGTGAGGTCTCGTCACCAATGTTCCCTATAGCCGTGGGGTCAGTGCGGAGCAGCCGTGTCAATCAGAGGGGATCCTGGTGACAGGAGCTGCCCAGCAAGGTGTCTGTGAAGCTGAAGGAGCAGCCCTTCAGCCCTGGTGGAGCAGTCGGGGTTGGTGGCTCGGGGGCTCCGCGGGGCTGTGCCGGGCTCGGTGCCAGCAGGAAACCACAAGCTTCCTGCCTGGGCGCTGCGGGGGGAGGCCCCGTGGGCTGTGGTTTGTGCACCTGCAGGCTCCAGCTCCTGATCTGCCTGTGGGGAATAACGGCCCCTGGGTGACACGCTGACAGGCAGGGACACGGCTGAGCCTTGGGGCAGGAGAGATGCTGCCAATGCAGGGACAGGGCCCAGCTCCAGCTCCTGCCAGAGCCCAGCGTGGGGCTCTGCGGGGAGGGATGAGCAAGCCAGCACCCCTGGGAAGGAGCTCTGCCCCTGACTGAGGCCTTTTTCCAGCTGCTGCTCCCAGCATGGCGGGGCTGGGCCAGCGACAGGGGCTAATTCCTCTCTATCCAGACACAGACCCCGTCCCATCCCAGCTCCATAGCTCCCACAGCTCAGATGCAGCTGGACACTTGCCTCTTGGGTGCTTGGATGAGCCCAGTGTAGGAGAGGCTCTGTGTGCCCAGTTCCCACCCCAGGGTCCAAGGGGCGACAGGACTATTTCCCCACACACAGCTTGCCCCATGCCAATCCCCCGTCACAGCAACCGTGACGTGTGTGTCCCTCATATATGGTCATGAACGGCGCTGGAGAAGTTCATTGGAGGGCTGGGCTGCCTTGGAGGGGAGATCACTCCCGATAATGTCTAAAAAGGTGCTGCTGCTCTGATTGGCTCCTCCTGAAGCTGGGTCGGCATCTGCAGATACATCACCCTCTTAACTTCCCCGCGAGTCCCCAGGAGCCGTGAGAGGGAGTGGTGTCCAGCAGGGCTGTGCCAGCAGAGCAAGAGGCTCAGGATGGGGATGAAGGGGCTCCTGTCCCCTCGGGTGCTGTGGCTGCTGCTCTGGGTGCAGCCGTGCAGGGGTGAGTTCCGGGTCCCTTGTCCCACAGCCTGGGCCCAGCAGTCACCAGCGCGGCCACTGGGAAACCTCTGGGAATGGGATTTCTTTGCAGGTGACGCTGAGACAAGGGACAGAAGGCTGTCAGGTCGATGGACCCGCTGCCTTTCCTTGTGCCCCTTGGGTGTGAGAGGGAGCTGTAGGCTTGGGGCACGGGGCTGCACAGGGGCTCTGGTTTGGGGAGGAGAGGGTGCCCTGTGCAGGCTGGGCGCAGTGAATGAGCAGACATGGGCAGAAGGCAACTGAGGTGGGAGGAGGTCTGAGGCTGTGGGGCAGCTGCCCTGATGCTGGGCAGTCTCAGAGTTCTCCTACGCATTGGGCAGGAAGGGTGCATACACTGCTCTGGATATCACCCTGAGCATGAAGGGCTCCATCCCACATGCCTGTGAATCACTCTGTGTAGCGGAGACATCTCCAGACCTGCTGTGTGCAGCTTGATTCTCTACTGACCCATCCTGTGTTGGTGTTTGAAGGGGCTGCGGACTTGAGGCTGGAGAACGGCGGCGGGCGCTGTGCTGGGAGAGTGGAGATGAAACTGCAGGGCCAGTGGGGAACCGTGTGTGATATTTCATGGGACATGACTGACGCTGCAGTGGTTTGTAAGCAGCTGGGCTGTGGATCTGCTCTAGAAGCTCATGATGATGCACACTTTGGGCCAGGATCTGGCCCCATTTGGCTGTTTGATGTTAACTGTAATGGAACCGAGTCTGCCCTGTCTGACTGCAATAACTCAACATGGACTCAGATGTTCTGTGATCACAGCCAGGATGCCGGAGTGACATGTTCAGGTACAGTGCAAGCCAGTTCCCCACCTTTGTGGTTGGGATGGGGGAAGGGACCTGGCTGTGCCCTCAGGGAAAGAAGGAGGTACTGGGGAAGGGCTGGTGAGGCCAGTGACTCTGCTAGGCTGAGGCTGTCACTGCTGGTTTCCTGCTTTCTGATGAAAGCCCAGTGGGAACCCAGCCCCTCCTGACCCTGGTGTGGCTCAGGAGCCCCAGTGTGTGCCTGGGTCGGGAGACGAACGCCTACCCTGCCCTGAGGTCTCTTGGTTGCAAACTTCCTCCTCCTGTTCACACAGGAGGTGCCTGGCAGAGCTGAGGAACAGGTGCTCCCATGCCAGAGGCCACAGGGAAGGGTCCAAGGATGCCAGGGATTGTTGGGTTGTGTCCCCTGGCAGAAACGAGTGACCCAGGTCATAGGGGCTGCTCAACAGGGAGGAGCACAGGGCTGGGGCAGAAGAGCAGGGTGGGTCATGGCCACCTCATTCCTCTTCCAGGATCACCCCCTGAAAGCAGCCCACATGGAAACACCCCTGTGACAGCAGCACTTCCCTGCCCAGCCTCTCCTGCCCACACCAGCCCCTGGCTGCCCTGGGCACGGGGATCTGCCAGCCCTTGCTGGCTCTCCTTGGTGCTTGTCCCTGCTCGGGGAGCTTGGGTCAGCCCAGTGCTGCTCCTCTGCCTGCTCTCCTTCACTCAGATGCTGGCAAGGGCTCTGCTGAGGACCCTCCCTAGGCTGGCAATGGAGCTGGGAGCTGGTGGGGACAGTAACTGCGGGTGCCCATGTACCACATCTGTGCCCCAGGATACGTCCCAGCTAAGAGCAGGTCCCCAAGCTGGGGGATGAGGGGCATTGGTGGTGGCTCTGAGGGGTCCCTCAGCCTGGCTGTGAGCTCGGTGGGGCAGACCAGGCTGCAGCAGCCAGCAGGACCAACAACCATCTCCTTAGCCTCGAGTCCCATGGGTGCTGCAATGCTGGGGCCATTGCAACCCAGGGTCTCCAGGACAGCAGTAGTTTGTCTGAGCAGTGCCTGTAGCTGGGGTGGGACATTAGTGATCCCACAAGTCCTGTGGTTGTGTTTGGGGACAGCAGGGGGTCCTGGATGTGTTTGTGCCATTAGCAACTACTGGGAACTGCTGGGAGTCTGTGGGTCTCTCTGCCTGCAAGCTGCCCCGAAGAAGAGGTGGGAACTTGGGTGTGTGACTGTCATGGGGAGCTGGGAACTAACAGGGGGTTTTGTTTCTCCAGGCTTTGTCCGGCTGGTGGGAGGGGACAGTCCCTGCTCAGGATATGTGGAGATCCGTGACAGGAAAAATTGGAAAACTCTCTGTGACTCGAACTTTGGTCCTGAAGCCGCCGCTGTGGTTTGCAGGGACTTGCAGTGCGGTGCAGCCCTGTCCGTCCATGGGGCAGCTCTGGTTGGAGAAGGCATTGGTGCCCTCTGGGACAGAGAGCTGCAGTGCCAGGGGAATGAATCCCACCTCGCCTCCTGCCCCAGGAGATCTTCTAGGGGCCAGCCCTGCCCCCAGGGCAGCGCTGCCAGGGTCACCTGCACATGTAAGTAGCTCAGTGTGGGGTGTTACTCTGTGGGGCTGGGCATGGGTGAGAGCAGGGCAGGAGACATGCAGAGCCAGGGTTGAGGACAGAAGGGGGATGTGGGTGTCTGCAGCCAGGAGGAGAAAGGCCAGTTGTCCATTTGGTCTCTCCTCCAGTTCCCAAGGGAGAAGAAGAACAAGTCAGACCCCCATAATCCTTCTCTGTCCAAGGGTTCACAGGGTTCAGGCTGGTGAACGGCAGCACGGCGTGTGATGGGAGGGTGGAGGTCCAGGTACATGAGACCTGGGGCACCCTCTGTGCCTCCCATTGGGATCTCTCGGATGCCCATGTTCTCTGTCATCACCTCAACTGCGGCTTTGCTGAGTCCCTTCCCAGAGGAGGGCATTTTGGAGGAGGCACCAGCCCCATCTGGAGAGATTCGTTCCACTGTGATGGGAGGGAAGCCCACCTGGGAGAGTGTCCAGCGACCACCCTGGGGGCCTCGCCATGCTCCCATGAGAACATCGCTGCTGTCATTTGCTCAGGTGAGGGCTGGGAAACAACTCTGTTGATTCCATTTGTCACTTGGGTGTGACACGGCCCCCCAAAGCATGGACTCTGTGGCAGCACCAGGGTCAATTTCTGCCTGGAGAAAGCCTGGCTCCACCTGGAGTGACCTGGAGAGCTTTGTCTGCTCACATTGACTGCTCTCATGTGGGACAGCTGAGGGCTGAGTGAGTCCAGGTGTCTCTGCCCCCGGGGCAGCAGCTCAGCTCTGGGGCTACCACCAGGCCTGGGCTTCCCTGTGCTTCTGCTGCGGGACCAGCCCAGGATGGGGCTGCAGGTTCAGCTCCATCACTCCATCTGCCAAACTCCTCATCCCAGCCCCCAGGAGCCTCATGGAGCCCAAAGCCAACCTTCAGGGCTGCCCATGTGTCCCCAGCAGCAGCCCTGGGTGGCAGCTGCAGGGCTGGGCTTTGACCTTGCTTCTGGGGCTTCTGCCCAGCACGAATCCCAAATGTCTCCTCACTGCTTGGACACCCCACATTGTTCTGCTCCCTGACAGGGACACTGGCTCCCCAGTTCCCATGGGTGCAATGGGGCAGAGACATGGGCTCTGCCCTGGGTCTCCTCTATGCCAGAACTGAGGTCAGAATCAGAGAGTGGTTTGAACTGGAAAGGACCATCCCCTTCCAACTCCCTGCTGTGGGCAGCAACTTCCACTGGGTCGAGTTTCCCAAAACCCCATCCAGTTTCCCAAAACCCCATCCAATCTGGCCTTGAAGACCTCAAGGCTGGGCAAACCTTGTTGTGGCACTGCCGTTCCTTTGTCTGTTGTATGCACGGCTGCATCCTGCTCTGGGAGCTGCCCCATTGGCCTCAGCAGGGACTGGCCAGGTGACTCTGCTGCACCAAGAGCCAAGAGATTCTCTCCCAGCAAGGCTCAGGGACCTGGACCCAACCCATGGAAACCTGTCCCTGGAACACCCCATGGAGGGCCAAGGGTGGGCAGGTGCGCTTCAGGGCACCCTGAGGGTTCCAGAGCCTGGAGAAGCGCTGCAGGTTTCTGGTCTCTCTGTTGCTGCTGAGGCCATTGCTCCTCTCCCCAGGTCCTCCCAGCTCCGCATCCCTGCGGCTGGTGGGTGGAGAGAGCCGCTGCGACGGGCGAGTGGAGATCTTCCAGCATGGAACATGGGGCAGAGTCCTGGATGACCAGTGGGACGAGCAGGAGGCCAGTGTCGTGTGCCGGCAGCTGCGGTGTGGAGAGGCGGAGAGAGCCTACAACCCCCCAAAGCTGGAGAAAGTGACGGGTCCCGTGGGGCTGCGAGGGGTTCGGTGCGCAGGGCACGAGGCCAACCTGACCCTCTGCAACACCTCGGTGCCTGAGAGCACGCTGGCAGCAGGGGTCGCAGAGGATGTGGGGGTTGTTTGCCGGGGTAAGTGCCCTGCAGGGCCCTGCCAGCTCGGGCTGGGTGTCACCAGCCCCTGGTGGCAGCAGGGGTTCCTTCCTGCTGCAGGGAGCCGGCCCGTGCGGCTGGTGAATGGGCAAGGGCGCTGTGCCGGGAGAGTGGAGATCTACCACCAGGGCAGCTGGGGCACCGTCTGCGATGATGGTTGGGACCTGCCCGATGCCACTGTCGTGTGCCACCAGCTGGGCTGTGGGGGAGCAGTGGAGGCACCTGGTTCTGCTCGGTTTGGGGAAGGCTCTGGGCAGATCTGGCTGGACGGCGTGAACTGCTCCGGGGCTGAAGGAGCTCTCTGGGACTGCCCGCCAAGGGCCTGGGGGCAGCACGACTGCGGGCACAAAGAGGATGCAGGAGTCAACTGCTCAGGTCGGTGCCAGGAGCTGGGGAGGACTCAGGGCCAGGGAAACAGGGACAAGGAGAGAGCGGTCAACAGCTGAGACTGTTCCTGGCCACCTCGGAGCCCCTGCCCGAGATCATCCCAGGAAAGCCATGCACACGTCCCCTCAGTCCCACCGGGGATCCCTGGAGAGCTCAACTTCTTCCAAGGGATAGCAAGGAGGGCAGGGGTGCATGTCCATCCTGGATCTTTCTCCGTCCACTAGTGCAAGGCAGACCTAGATCATGGAACACTTTGGGTTTGAAGGGATGTCAAACCCATCCAGTTCCAACCTCCCACTGGATCAGGTTCTCCAAGCCCCATCCAACCTGGCCTTCAACACCTCCAGGGATGAGGCAGCCACCACTTCTCTGGACAACCTTGGCCAGGGCCTCTTCACCCTCACAGCAAAATATTTCCTCCTAAAATGTCATCTCAATCTCCCCTCTTTCAGACGAAATCTATTGCCCCTCATCCCATCCCTGACCTCCCTGATCAAGAGCCACTCCCCAGCTTTCCTGGAGCCACTTTCCATATTGGAAGCGTCTCTAAGGTCTCCTCAGACTTACTGGTCATGTCTTTGCCTGGCTGAGGGCCTGGGGGTGCTGGAACATCCTTGCTCCCACCACCCAAAGCAGCCTGATACTCTTTGTACTTCTCCTCCCAGAGTTCGTAGCCTTAAGGCTGGAGAACAGCACCAGCTGCTCCGGGCGCCTGCAGGTTCTCTATAACGGGACGTGGGGCAGCGTCTGCTCCAACTCGATGACTCCCAGAGCAGTGTCGCTGGCATGCAAGGAGCTGGGCTGTGGGGACAGAGGGTTCCTCGAGACACAAGGCACCTCTGGCACAGTGTCTGGTGTCACCTGGCTGGATCGCGTGGAGTGTGGGGAGAGAAACAGCTCCTTCTGGCAGTGCCCCTCCGACCCCTGGGACCCACAGTCGTGCAATGACCCACGAGATGAGACCCACATCTCCTGCCATGGTAATTCTGAGCTACCCGGTCACCAGCCTCCCCCCAGCTCTGTCCCTTCTCCAGCACAGAGACAGAGGTTTGTCTTTCCATGCCAGACACTTCTGCTCCTGGGGCAGAAAGTGGGGTTTGAGCTCTCAGAGCCCCACATGTTGCCCAGCAGCTGCCATCCTGATTCGCAGCAGATCCTGGGGGAGGCAGAGGTGTCTCCAGGCATGATCTCAGAAGAGACCACACGGGGGCTCTGAGGAGCATCCTCTCCATGGGAGCCTTCTGCTGCTCTAAGAACCAGGGTCCCTCTGGGGCTGAGCAGTTGGGGTCCCTCCCAGTGCCGTGCATGTCCTCTAAGTGTCCCAGGCTCAGCTGCTGTCATGAGGGAGATGGCACAAGAAGGCAGAAGAAGAGCTCAGCCTACACTCTGCTGTACCCACTGCAGAAGCCTCTTCACTGCCACATTTTCTTCTGCAGGGAAGCAGCCAGAAGTGCCCCCGGCCCTGGGGACCGAGTGCCCAAGCTCCACCAGCTGCACAGGTAGCAGCTCCTCTCCACCCCTCTTGCCCGGCCAGGCTCTGCCTGCTGTCCCACTGCCCACGGAGGTCTCTGCCTTCTCCAGACAGGGAGAAGATCCGTGCTATAGGTGGCAAGAATAGATGCTCGGGCAGAGTGGAGGTGTGGCACCGTGGGTCCTGGGGGACGGTGTGCGACGACTCCTGGGACATGCGGGATGCTGAGGTGGCGTGCAGGCAGCTGGGCTGCGGCCCTGCGGTGTCTGCCCTGGGTGAGGCGGCGTTTGGGGAGGGCTCAGGCCCCATCTGGCTGGAGCGGGTGGAGTGCCAGGGGACAGAGCTGTCTCTGCAGGACTGCTGGGCCCAGACTGGGGACAGGGGGCTCTGCCGGCACAAGGAGGATGCGGCTGTGAACTGCTCGGGTGAGTGGAGGATCTGAGAGGGCCTCCTAGGTACTGGCAATAAGCCTTCAGTCTTCATGGGATGGGATATGCTTCAGATTCTGCCTATGGGTCCCTGCAACCTCCAGGGCATCTCCTGGGCTGCCTGTGCTCAGAGCAGCATTCTGGCCTGCATCCCAGTGCCCCTGCCCAGCCCGGCAGGAGGGGTGATGCGGGTGGGATGGGGAAGAGATAGATGGGGAAACACACATACAGACATCGTGTCAGAAAGGAGCTGCCTGCTGCTTGCATGCCAAACCTCTCAGCCCAGCTCCCCTTCTCATCCCTTCCAGCTGCATCCACCACAGCAGCACCACCTCCCGAAGCAGGTAATCTGTCCTCTTCACTGCAATGGGGATGCCCAGGGCTGTTCTGGGACCCACAGCCGGGGTAAGGGGCTCCTGGCTCCTGGCCAGAGTGTGAAACTCCCCAAAGGAGGCACTGGGTTAGGGGTGAGGTTGGGGACAGCTGTCATTTACCTGGCAGGGAGGGAGATCCCAATCTTCAGCCCCTGGGTTAGGGGTGAGGTTGGGGAGAGCTGTCATTTACCTGGCAGGGAGGGAGATCCCAATCCTCAGCCCCTGGGTTCTCCACCCACCTTGTAATGGAGGGTGGGAGCCATGTGTCTCAGCCTCACCTCTCCCAGCCCTGGTGCTGCCCTTTCTGGTTCTCTGCCCCTGCAGATCCCACCCGGGCCCTCCTGAGCAGCAGTGGGAGAGTCTCCTTGCCCATCATCATCTGCATCATCCTGGGAGCCCTGCTCTGCCTGCTCCTGGCCCTCCTGGCTGGGCAAGTGCGAAGCGCCAGGGCTGAGCGCAGGGGTGGGTCCTTCTCTGTGGCCTCGACGGAAGGGGCCTCCTAGCCAGGCCAGGGGGATTGTGGGTATCAGTGAGGGATTAGGGCAGAGCTGTGGGGACAAGAGTGTGTGCTGCCTGCTGCCCCACACGCTGCCCCATCACCTGCCTGGCCATGGGCCACCAGCAGCCAGAGACAGAGTCCAGGCAGGGATGGGGCAGGGAGAGAAACAGCAGAGCTGAGCTGGGGGAGATAGGATCAGAGGGGAGAAGGCTGAGAATGAGCAGGGGCAGAGCTCAGGGAAGAGCTGGAAGGGCTCTGGGTCAGGGGAGCTGCCAGGAGGAATGGGGGGCAGCAGGGTCCATCACGAGGTTTCAGGTCCCAGGGCTGTTCCTCCATCCAGCCCTGACCTCCCCACAGCAGAGCATGGACTGTGCTATGGATCTGTGGGGCAGAGAGAGGGCAAAGCCAGGGGCAGAGGAAAAGCAGGAGCTGCTCCCAGCTCAGTGCCAGGACCTGATCCAGGGGCAGAGGCGCTCAGGGTCTGTCTCTGAGGGACAGTGAGAGGGTGTTGCTGCCCTAGAACATCTCCATGGGGGCATGTACCATCCCTGAGAGGGTGCAGCGGTGCCCAAACAGCACAGTGGAGCTGTTGGGTGGGGACAGCCCTGGGCTGGCCCAGGCAGTGGGGCTGGGAAGCAGAGCAGGGTCCTGTCCCCTCTCTGTGTGTCCACAAACCAGTCCTGATCCATCTGCAGGCTCTGAGAGAGCGTGGGAGCCCTTCTCTGAGGCCGTGTACGAGGAGATTGGGAACAGCCCAGCATGGGAGAAGCAGGCGAGGTTCAGCAGCTCAGGTGGGTGTGTATCCATCATGGGAGGCATATTTGGAGGGCTGTCTCTCCAGTCCCACCCAGGGATGACCCACTGCAGCCCCTGACCCACAGTACCTGCCGTGGGGTGTGTGGGGAGAGCAGCCAGGTCCTGGGCCCGGGAGAGGAGCTTCCTCCCCACAAGTCCTGCCCGTACCAGCCAGGGTCGGTTTCTCTCTCCCAGCCCCTGCGTCGCCTGTGACACCCGACGGCTGAAGGAAGGGGCTGTCCTGGGGCAGCTCTGGGAGCCCCTCTGGGAGGGGCTTTGTCCCAGGGATGCAGGGGGAGCCCTGAGCCCTCCTCCACACACAGCTCTGGTGCTGTGCATCCCTTGTCCACAGCAGCGCTGACCATGAGCCAGCTCAGCAGAGCACACTCCCCTCAGCCCCGCTGTGCCTCTCCCCAGGCTCCCATTCCGAGGGGTCCCTCACCGAGCTGAAACCCAAGGGGCAGCAAGGGGGAGGATGGTCTGGGGTCAGTGCCAGGTACTGGAGGGCAGGAAGGAGTTAATCTCTCTTACCTGCAGATGTGTAGAACAGTGGTGTTGCTGAGTGTCGCTGTCAGAGCTAGAGAGGACATGGCAGGGTCTCCTGTGGTGCTGCCAACACCAGTGTCTGAGCCCCATGTCCCTGCTCATCCTCCCATCCTCTGCTCCCTCCGACTAACGCCCTTCTCCTTTCAGAGACCCCTGTCTCGCCTGCAGGTGACCCAGCAGATGATTATGATGATGCCAGGGAGGTTCCTGACCCTGAGCAAGATCCTGTGTCTGGACAGGGAGGTTGGAAAATGCCTGGGGCACCAGAAAAGGGAGCAGGACCCAGGGATACACCTGGAGGTGAGAGGGAAAGAGAGCACTGCTGGTTCCTGGGTGTCACCCTGGTGCCAGATGAATCACTGAGATCCCAAAATCCTGTGGTGGGGAAGGTGCTGTGGAGTTTTCTTTGGAGAGCCAGGGGTGGGAGAGGGAGTGGAACATCTGAGGGCTGGGGAGCAGAGGGAGGAAGGTGATGCACAGTCCAGGAGGGGTCTTGCTGCTTGCAGGGGCAAACCTGCACTCTCAGAGCAGCACTGGGGCCCCTGGAGCTGAGGGAGATACTTGCTGTCCATCTCCAGAGAGCATGGGCTATGATGATGCTGAAGAAATGTCCCTGGCCTATCCCCCTGAGGACACACAGACTGGGACCCAGGAGCTCAGTGCTCAGCAATTCCTGAGCCCCAGGCCAGCAGAGCCCATGCCTGTGGTGGGACTGGGGGCAGCCAGGACGGAGGAGAGGACTGTGCAGCTGGGAGAGCCATGAGTACCAGGAACCATCTTTCTTTGTCCACAGCAGCAGGAACAATTGGGCATTGCCTTTTTTATATCTGTTTCACCTTGTATCTCTGTGTTTGGTGTCATTAAAATCTTTTGGGTGCCAGCAGAGCAGGTTCTGTCCTGACTGGGGTCCGGGTGTCTCCCTGAGCTGGTTTCAAAGAGCAGAACAAAAGGACAGAGCGGTGGGGCACGGAAACAGCTCGGAAACTGCTACCTCAGACCTGTGGGGCTGCAAGAGCCCTTGCTCCCTGGGGAACGTTCTTGAGGGCAGAGACATTTCCAGCTGCAGTTTCCAGCAAAAATGACTCTCTGCACATCCCCATGCTGCACCCCAGCAGCAGTTTCCATCTCCTGACCTGGGACTCCCCAAGGCTCAGAGGTTCCAACAGAGCTGCTGAGTTGGGGTGAACCCTGGTCCATGACCCCATACAAGCCAGCCCCAAGGTGGCCATGGTGCCCTGGATGCCCTGGCCAGCCCCAGGGGTATCACAGCCATGGATCACCTCCAACAGGGGTCAGGAGGTAGCTCTGCTCCTGCTGCCCTTGCTCAGGGTGCAGGGCAGTTGCTGGGGCTCACGGGGCTGGGGTTGCCCCTTTGCTGGCTCTGCCAGGGCCTCGGTCTCCGTGGGCTGTTCCTGCTGCTCTGGGCCCTCACAGCCCCAGAGCCGCTTCCTAGCTGGGCAGGGGCTGCAGGGAGCCCTAGCAGCCCTGGGACCCCCTCCTCCTGCCAGGCTACAGCCCCCACCACACTCCCTGCTGGCAGCTCCTCCACCCCTGGGGTGACCCTGAGGAGACCTGGGGGCAGCCCAAGCTCACAGACCCCTCTGGCCTGGTCCCAAAAGCTTTCCTGCTGGAAGCTTCTGGTCCAGAGCAACATCTCTGTCCCCAGCCCTGCACCCGTGTCTCCCTGTAGAGGTGCAGGACTGCAGCCTGCCCTGGTAGCAGTTTCCCAGAGGATGGAGTCTGTGTTTCCAGTGCCCACATGTGTTAACCACCCCTTTGGAGGTCTCACCCTGTTCCCACTGGCATGGGGTGGATGGAGACAGCAGATCCCTCAGGAACAAGAAGTGGGTGCTGCCCCACCAGTATCACCTCCACAACACTCTGCCTGACTCAGTGGCACCAGGTTCCCTGCCGAGGCTCTGCTCAAGCTAGCAGTGATGGCAGAAGGAAAGGAACCTGGAGACAGGGTCACAGGAGGAAACATTGCTCCTCCAGCTTGGGAGTCCAACAGAGCTTGAGAGGACCAGTGCTCAGCTCCAGCTTGTGCCTGTGTGAGGCTGGGAACTCAGGGAAGAAGCACCCTTGGTGCTCATGGTGCAGAGCCAGGTGTGATGGTGAAGGAAGCAAGGACCAAGGGCCTGATCATGGTCACCTCAATGGGCTCCAGCCGGGAGCTGTTCTGGGGTGTCTCCACCTCCTCCCAGGACACCTTGGGGGTCTCCTGCCATCTGTGGGATGGAGGAAATTGGGGGTGTGGGGAGATGAGCTGAAGGGAAATGCCTCAGTGTCGTGGGGCTGCTAGGGCATGAGGGAAATATGTGGGCTGCGCTTGGAGTCTCCTCGCCGGCTCTGTGCTCCTGCCCTTTCCTGTTGCTGTCTGGTTAGACACTGATGAGCTGCAGCCACGTTAGCTGGACCTTGCACCGTGAGGGGCTCTGAGGTCAAAAAGGGCCACCTTCCACTGCTGCTTCAGCTGGAAGGGGCAGCAGCTCCACTGGGAGGAGTGGGAGCTGGGTCATCATGGCCCGTGGGGGCTCTCGGGGTGTCCCCAGCCCCCATCTACCCCTGTTACCACTCAGCTCCTGCCTTTGCCCTCGTCCCAGAGCCCTGTGTCCCTGGCACAGTCCCAGCATTCCTGCAAGACCTTTGGGGCTGAAATAATAGAATCCTAGAATCACCAGGTTGGAAGAGACCCATGGGATCTTGGGATCGTAGAGTCCAACCATTCCTATCAAACACTAAACCAAGTCCCTTAACACCTCATCCACCCGTGCTTTAAACGCCTCCAGGGAAGGTGACTCAGCTTCTCCCTGGGCAGCCTGTTCCAGTGCCCAATGACCCTTTTTGTGAATTACTTTTTCCTAATGTCTAGCCTAAACCTCCCCTGGTGGAGGTTCAGGCCATTCCCTCTCATCCTGTCCCCTGTCACTTGAGGGAAGAGCCCAGCTCCCTGCTCTCCACAACCTCCTTTCAGGACGTTGTAGAGAGCAATGAGATCACCCCTCAGCCTCCTCTTCTCCAGGCTAAACACCCCCAGCTCTCTCAGCCGTTCCTCATCAGGCCTGTTCTCCAGCCCCCTCACCAGCTTTGTTGCTCTTCTCTGGACTCGCTCCAGAGCCTCAACATCCTTCTTGTGGTGAGGGGCCCAGAACTGACCCCAGGATTCCAGGAGCAGTCTCACCAGTGCCGAGTACAGAGAGAGAAGAACCTCCCTAGTCCTGCTGGTCACACAGTTTTTGATACAAGCCATTGGCCTTCTTGGCCACCTGGGCCACTGCTAGCTCATGTTCAGTCGCTGTCAACCAACACTCCAGGTCCCTCTCCTCGAGGCAGCTCTTCAGCCAGACTTCTCCTGGTCTGGAGCACTGCACAGGGTTGTTTGGCAGGACCTGACATTTGGCCTTATAAACCTCATGCTATTTAGTCATAGCATCCTTGATTCATAGAAAGCTAAATTTTAGAAGAGTTGGTTCATAGAGGAGTCATAGATGAATGGGGTGGAAGAAGAGTTGGTGCATAGAAGAGATGCATCACAGAAGGTTCATAGAAGAGCAGAGTCATAGAAAGGGTTTGTCATTAAAGTGTCAGCTCATAGAAGCACTAGGTCATAGAAGGGTCATAGAATTGCTGGGTCATTGAAGTGTCAAGTCATAAAAGACGCACCTGGCAGCTCCTATATGTGACAGGTCATACAGGAATGGCATCATCGAAGGGTCAGTTAATAGTAGGATTGTTCATACAACGGTTGAGAGAAAGAAGGGTCACACTGTAGAAAAGTTGGGTCATAAAAGCGTCAGGACATAGATGATTTGTGTCACAGAACAGTCATAGAAGAATTGGGCCATGGAAAGTCACATCATAGAAGACTCTGAGAATACACAAGTCATACAAGGTCATAGAAGGCTTGAGTTACAGAAGGGTCTGATCATTTGAGAGGCAGGTCAAGGAAGAAATGGGTTATAGATGAGTTGGATTGTAGAGGAGCAGCAGAATCCAGTAACTGAAAGTTGATAGAGGTGTTGTGCCAAAGAAGTCTCAGGCCATAAAAGATTTAGGTCATAGAAGGGTCATAAAATATTTGGGTCATGGAAGAATCGAGTCATAGAAACATGGGACTTTAGTCAGGAAGTAGGAAAATCGGGCTATAAAAAGGTCTCAGAAGACTCAAATGGTGGAAGTGTTTGTTCATAGAAGAGCTGGGTCATAAATTATTCAGGTGACAGAGGAGTTGGGTCACAGAATAGTGGGGTCATAGAAAAGTCATGGAGAAGACTGGTCATAGAAAGTCATAGAAGGGTCAGAGAAGAGCTTGGTAGTAAAAGGCTTGGGTAATATAATATGTGTTACAGAAGTATTTGGTAATTGAAGTCTCCTAGAGGAGTTGGGTCACAGCAATATCGGGTCAAAGAAGTGTTGGTCACAGAAGTGTATTTTGTTTCCCTCGTATAGGACACTGATGTATCCTTACCTGCCGCCTATCCAAGGGGTGCTGTAATGTAAATATTTAAATAATGATGATGGGCATGCCTTGCACCCACACAACTCCCTTGGCAAAGTTTAATCACCACTGAAACTGAGGGGCTTGCATCACAATTCAACAGAAGTCAAACAACAAAAAAACCAAAAATGCCCAAAACTATTAGATTAAACAGACTGACATGTCCCAGGCACAACTAAGTTATTCCTCATGCTCTTACATAAAAACATTAGGAAGATCCATACATTTTTAAAACAATCTTCTCCCTTGACAAGGTCAGCTCTGGCATCAGCACAGGTATTCCCTCTCCATGTGATACATTCAGCACTGTGTGAGGAACACACTAAAGAGGCAGCTGCGTTCCCCTTCTGCATGGCAGGTCCCAGCAACAATTTCACACGATACATACAACACGTTTATCATCTAGACTAAAATGAAGCCATGCTGTTACTATTCCTTTTGAACTACTCTTCTCTCAGTTGTTTAGCACTAAGTGATTTGAGGAGCACAAAGGAAATATCTTCATGGGTCATCACACTCGATGCATCACTCAGACTACGGCCTGAGACAGGTAGAAGACCCAAACATACACACCATTGGAAAACATGTAAAAGCGCAACAGACATTTCTTCCAGGTGGCAGCTGTCAAGTTCTGCCAACTGGGAGTTGACAATGACCATTACTTCAGGGTGGTCTTAGTGCTGGTTTTAGCCGGTCTCATGCAGGGATCATTGAGAGTCGTGATCTCTTTCCAATCATCTGTTGGAGGTGCTTTTCATTCTTTTAACAAAACCTTTTCCCATCCAATGCTTAATTATAAACGCACTGAGTCAATCCAACAATGCAGGCTTTAAAGCTTCGTGCACCACCAGCTATTCAAATTGTCTGGGCTTCATTTTAGATAAGATTAAAATATATAAAAAATATTCATTCTTTCTCTAATCTCATCCAACACTGTCAATTTTTGTTATTCATTAAAAAAGGAGAAACAAAAACATTTTGGTCCCAAAGTTATTGAAATGACACCTGGCACTGCAAGTAACTTTAGTAGCTTTATTTTAGTGAAAGATGTGCTAAGATAAAACAGAAAATACTGCTGCCAAGAGTGGCACTGCCTTGTTCCATCCTATCATATTTGTGTGACAAAGCCAGTAAAAAGGTAAAAAATTCATGACCTGATTCAATGCTGAAGCTCACTAGTCTTAACCACTCTTAACCAATCTAAACCTTTCTAAACTGGCTTATAACAGCCTTAGCCACCCTATACCAGACTTAACCACTCTAAACCAGTCTAACCGCCATATTCCAGCCTTAACTACCTTATACTACTTAGCTAGTCTTCACCCGCTAATACCAGCCTTTACCTACTTATAGCTGACTTAACCATTCTTAACCAGTCTAAACCAGTCTAAACTGGCTTATACCAGCCTTAACTGCCCTATACCAGCCTTAAGCAGTCTAAACCACACTAAACCACCGTATTCCAGCCTTAACGGTCTTATACCAGACTTAGCCAGGCTAAACTGGCTTATACCAGCCTTAACCGCAATATACCAAACTTAGGCAGTCTAAACCAATCTAAACCGCTATATTCCAGCCTTAACCGCCTTATACCAGACTTAACCATCTAAATCTATCTAAACTAGTCTAATCCGGCTTATACCAGGCTTTACCACCCTATACCAGTCTTAACCAGTCTAAACCGCCATATTCCAGCCTTAAACGCGTTATAACAGACTTAGCCAGTCTAAACCGGCTTATACCACACTTAACTTTCTTATAGCAGACTTATACACCTAAACCAATCTAAACCAGTCTAAACCGGCTCATACCGGCCTTTGCTGCCCTATACCAGACTTAACCAGTAAAAACCACTCTAAACTGCCATATGCCAGCCTTAACCACCTTATAACAGACTTAGACAGTCTAAACCAATCAAAACCAGTCTAAACTGGCTTATAAGAGTCTTAACCGCCCTATACCACACTTAACCAGTCTAAACCTGTCTAAGCTGCCATATTCCTGCCTTAACCGTTTTATACTAGACTTAGCCAGTCTTAACAAGCTAATACCAGCCTTTACCTCTTTATAGCAGACTTAACCATTCTTAACCAGTCTAAACCAGTCTATATTGGCTTATACCAACCTTAATGGCCCTATACCAGCCTTAAGAAGTCTAAACCACTCTAAACTGCCATATTCCAGCTTTAACCGCATTATACAAGCCTTAGGCAGTCTTAACTAGCTTATACCAGGCTTTACTGCCTTATACCGGACTTAAAAAGACTAAACCAGTCTAAACCACCATATTCCAGCCTTAACCGCCTTATACCAGACTTAGATAGTCTAAACCGGCTTATACCTGCCTGAACTGTCTTATACCACACTTAACCAGTCTTAACCAGTCTAAACCAGTCTAAACAAGCTTATGCCAGCCTTAACCATCCTATAGCAGACTTAACCATTCTAAACCTGTCTAAACCACCATATTATAGCCTTAAATGGCTTATACTAGACTTAGCCTGTCTTAAAAGCCTTATACCAGTCTTTACAGCTTCATAGCATATTTACCCTATCTTAACCACTCTAAACCACTCTAAACTGCCATATTCCAGCATTAACCACCTTATACTAGACTTAACAAGTCTAAACCAGTCTAAACCATCATATTCCAGCCTTAACCGCCTTATACCAGCCTTAGCCAGACTTAACCAGCTTATACCAGCCTTTACCTCTTTATAGCAGACTTAACCAATCTTAACCATTCTAAACCAGTCTAAACCGGCTTCTACAAGCTTTAGCAGCCCTGTACCAGACTTAGCAGTCTAAACCATTCTAAACCACCATATTCCAGCCTTAACCACCTTATACCAGACTTAGCCAGTCTAAACCAGATATACCAGCCTTAATTGCCTTATACCAGACTTAACCAGTACATTCCAGTCTAAACCACCTAATATAAGGCTTAACCAGTCTAAACTGGTCTAAACCACGATATTCCAACCTTAACCAGACTTAAGTGAATGAACCAGACTGAAGCAGACTTTACCGTCTTGTGCGTTTTACCCAAATCGAGAGAAGTGACTGACTAAGCAGACTTCAGCCACTTCCCGGCTTCTGGCTGCCAGGTCTACCTGCCGTGGTGAGTAGCCGTCAGGTCTACCCGATTCCGGGTGCCAGGTCTACCCGTGTTGGACTTGGCACAGCAGAGCTGGCGCAGGGTTGACCTGGTGTCTGTCCCAGGAGCCGGGGACACCTGAGGGCTGCCACTAGGGGAAAGAGCATTCATGGGGCAGGGGGAACGAACAGGGCCCTCTAACACCCTGCCCCATCGCTCCTGTGGAAGGAGGAGCCACTTGTGGGGCAGGAGGAGTCACTTGTGGGGCTTGGGACCCTGTTGGTTGCATCTCTCAGCCAGTTGGGCTTCATGGATTCAGGCCCGTGCCCTAGTCTGGCTGAAGAGAGCCCGCGTCCCTTGACAGAAAGTGGGCTGAGTGGGATCCTTGGGGGTATTGTCAACGGCTTGTTTGTGACTCCCTCTTTCTGAGGGGAATTGATTAGAGCTGGGGAAAAAGGAGTTGTCAGTTGTGGGATTGTGGCTTGGAAATGCTTTTGGGTGCCAGAATGAATGAACTGCGGAGCTGAGCAGTGAGCCTGGTGAAGAAAAATCTGAGGGCAGGTCTGGCTCCCTCCCAGCACGACGCATATCAGGCCAGGCCTTATACCAGACGTAGCCAGTCTTAACCAGTCTAAACTGGCTTATACCAGCCTTCACCGCCTTATAGCAAAATTTACCAGTTAAACACAGTCTAAGCTGACTTTTGCCATACTTAACAAATATCTCCCAGACTTCAGCAGTCTAAACCATTTCAAAAATCCATAACCAGACATAACTGCCTTATAGCAGACCGAATCAGTCTAAACCAGTCTAAACTGCCATATTCCAGCCTTAACCACCTTATACCAGGCTTAGACAGTCTAAACCAGCTTATACCACCTTTAACCGCCTTATACCGGGCTTAACCAGTCTAAACCAGTCTAAATCAATCTAAACCAGCTTATTCCAGCCTTAACCACTCTATAACAGACTTAAGCAGTCTAAAACAGTCTAAACTGCCATATTCCAGCCTTAACTGACTTATACCAGACTTAGACTGTCTAAAACGGCTTTTAAAAGCCTTAACCCACTTATATTGGACTTAACCAGTCTAAACTAGTCTCAACAGCCATATTCCAGCCTTTACCACATTATAGCAGACTTAGCCAGTCTTAACCAGTCTAAACCAGTCTAAACCAGCTTATACCAGCCTTAACCACCTTATGGCAGACTTAACCAGTCTTAACCAGTCTAAACCAGTCTAAACCAGCTTATACCATCCTATACCAGACTTAAGCAGTCTTAATCGGTGGCCAGAACCATGGATTGGGTTGGAAGGGACCTGAAACATCCATCTAGTCCAACCCCCTGCCATGGGCAGAAACACCCGGAGAGGCACTGAACGAGGATTTGGGACATCAAAATTGTGGATAATTCTAAAAATGAAAGTTTGTTCCATTAAAGAGGCTTTGGAAGGTAAAAATGTGCTTTTGGAACCTATAAGTAAGACCTGACCTAAAGTTTTATTCCCAGAAATGATGCTCTGATACCAAACACCAAGGCTTTGTGGCTGAAAATTAACTTGAGAGGTTAAAAACTAAGATTTTGACTTCCACAATTCCAAACAACTCCAAAAATGAAGCTTTGTTCCCTGAAAAGGAGGCTTTGGAAGCTAGAAATGAGATAAATATAAGGCTTTGTCCTGTAACATTGAGGTTTTGAACATCCAGAATCAACTTTGCTCCTTAAAAATTAAGCTCTGGGATAATAAAATGTATCTTTAGACATAAAAAAAAATGTGGGTTCTGACTCAAAATGTAACTGTGGTCTCCCCAGAAAGCTATGGCTGTTAAAACTTTCTGTGAGAGTTTGGAGCTTCAAAAAGAAGATTTGCATCCTACAAATGGTGCTTTGAAAATGAAATTGCATCTTTGAGCCCCGATATCAGGTTTTGTTCCCTATAATCATGAAGTGGTAGTGAAAAGGATGGCTTTGCACCCTAAAACTGGGACTTGAGAGGCTCAAAATGAGGATTTGAGCCCTCACAATTGAGGACTTGATTGTAACATGAGGCTTTGTTCCCTGAAAAGGAAGCTTTGGGAGCTAAAAGTGAGCTTTTTATCCATGTTTGAGGTTTTTGTCTCTAAAACAGAGGCTGTGGACATTGAAAACCAGACTTTGTGTTTTAAAAGTTGTGCTCTGGCCCTTAAAATGAGTCATTAAAGATAAAAAAGAAGGGTTGGAACTCACCAAGGAGAGTCTGTACCCTAAAATGAAGTTTTGTGACCCAAAGGGCAGGTTCCGGCTCCCCCAGCCCCATGCTTGGAACCAGGGTTCTGGAAAAAAAGGAAAGATCTGGGCCCACACTGGGTCTGGTGGCACTGGCAGAAAGGGCTTTGACCGTACAGGGCTGTGGCACTTCAATCACAAAAACACAGAAACATTGAGGCTGAAAAGCCTCTGGGCTCCCCCAGTCCAGCCTCCTGCACAGAACGTCGTGAGGCATCAAATCTGCTTGGTTTGAACCCCCGTGGGTGGAGAATCACCCAATGCCCTGGAGCCTCGTCTGGGGCTGCACTGCACTCACACAAAGGCATTTCCCATCCTGCCCATCCCAGAAGGATCCCACTCCTCTGGACAAGAAGGTGGATGTTCCCAGGTGTCACAGGAGCTGTGGCCGACCGATAGCTGTGTCCATGGTGCTGGTCAAATCACAAAATCCTTTCTTTTAATCATGGCCTCGGTGCCTTGTTGATGTCTAAACTCTCTCTGTGGATGCTGACATGGACTGAGCAGCCTGGTCTGACCTCAGAGCAGGGCCTGCATGGAGCTGGCATTGCACTAGAGATCACCTGAGCTCTCTTCTTCCCTAAATTTTACTATGAGCATAAGATGTAGAGACCCACTTAGCAAGTTGGCCCAATCCTCCTCCAAAAGAACAAAGTGTGCCCTCACCCCTCATGCTGGGGGCTCCTAACTCCATCCTGCAAGACCTACTCCAGATCCTCTCCAGTTTCTCCACTTTCCTTTTGAAATGTGAGACTCACTGGGTCCTGTGGCATCATCCTGGTGCCAGAAGAGTGAGGGCAGTGATTGTCTCATTTTCCCAGGGTCATGGGTTGCTCCCTCTGCTCCTTCCAGTGAGCTGAGGTGGGTAAGAAGTTGTCAGGGGACACAGTGAGGACAGCTGACCCCGGCTGAGCAGAGAGAGATCCCATAACATAGATGCAACAATAAGTGATAAAAGCTGTGGCAGAAGAAGAAATATGTAGAGAGTTTTATCATTAGAGGTGATGGGTGATGGTAGACTGGTGGGGTTTCAGTCTTCTGAGAGAGGTGGCAAGTGCTTTGTTTTCCATTTACATTACTTTTTATCTATTCTCTTTCACCTATTATACTATTTTGCAGCTCAGCTGACAAGTCAAAATTTTTTTCCATGGATCAGCATGGGCAGGAACCTTGCCGGCTGAGGAGTGCCCTGAGGAGAT
Source organism: Clamator glandarius (assembly GCA_033459285.1). Taxonomy (NCBI): domain Eukaryota; kingdom Metazoa; phylum Chordata; class Aves; order Cuculiformes; family Cuculidae; genus Clamator; species Clamator glandarius. Next base: position 143,704 of record JAUNZM010000003.1, on the reverse strand, counting down.
GGACCTGGGTGGAGGCCACTTCTAAAGAGATTTTCCAATGAAATATTGCTTGTCTCTTGGAAAATCCTCAGCTTGGAGAAGAGAAGGCTTCCAGGAGACATTAGAGTGGCTTTCCAGTACCTGAATTTGATGACAAGAATGTCAAGAGGGTCTCTGTCCAAGGACATGGAATGATAAGATAAGGGGGAATAGCTTTAAAATGGAAGGGGGAAGATTTAGATTAGACATCAGGAAGAAATCATTCACAAAGAAGGTGGTGAGTTAATGGCCCAGGTGGCCCAGGGAAGCTGTGGATGTCCCCTCCCTGGAGGTGCTCAAGACCAGGTTGAATGGGGCCTTGAGAAGCCTGGTTAGTGGGAGGTGTCACTGCCCATGGCAGAGGGGGTAGGAACTGGATGGGCTTTAAAGTCCCTTTAAATTAAATCTTTCTATGATTTTGACAAGTATAGAAATACAAAGTTTAAACTAAAATATATTTTTCTTAGGTGCACTTTGAAATCTTCCTCTTTAACCACACTGGGAAATGACTCCAAGGAGCTGTGCAAGGCTTGAAGACCTGAAGAAATCTCCAGGCAGACAAAGAGCTCGTTAAGGCTTTCTGGGCTTTAATGAGATGCAGGGTGGACTTGTTGATGAGTCCTTGAACCTCAGTTTCTTGGAGAATAATGAGTGAAGCTCTCAAGAAGTCAAAAGCATAACTCAGAGTACCTTGAAGTATTAATTAGTCTCAGTGAGGATCCTTAGTAGCAAAGCCTCCCCAGGGACTCATTAGAGCTGAGAACTGGAAGATATTATTTCAGAGAGAGAAGGGATAGGAGGGAGAAGAGAGAGGGGAAAGGCAGGGTGGGGTGGGAGGAAAGAGGAGGCTTCATTTCGAGAAAGTCTTCACAGTTCTTCTCAAGGTGAGTCTCTGGGTGCAGGTCAATGCAGGTGCAGTTCCTGGAGGGATCTCCTAACGCCGGCACAGCCAGAGCCTGAGGATCTGTCAGGAGGGCTCTTGCAGTTTCTCCAGCAAGAAGGAAAAACAGGGTCACCGCTGCTCCACATCACCCCATGATATTCCTAAGAGGACAATTCAAGGGAAAGATCAGGACAGGGAGTACGTTAAAGATAAAGAACTTTGCTATGTCTGTGTTTTCTGTTTCTTGCACTTGAGGTATTTCAGGGGAGAGATGGACAATGGACTCTCATGATAGAAAAAAAACCACTGAGACTCCTGAGCTGTGTCTTTGAGTAATCAGTAGGTTTGATAGGAGCTTTCATAATTGTCTCCAGCTGCTCGTCTCTCATGGACAGCACCAGCATCACCTCTGCTGCACCCATCAGGCTCAGTCTGTCCTGTCCTCTTCTGCTTATAAACAAGACCCTGTGCAGAGCTTCACATGGGAAACAGGAGGGTTTGTGTAGGGCCAGTGGCGTGAAGAGAGGGTGAGATGGGGTCTGTGAGCACTGAGAGGGAGAAGATGTGGGACAGGGAAACACCTCCTATGAGGAAATCCCCAGCAGAAGGGATAACTTCAGATGATGAGAGGAAACATAAAACTGAGGCGTTGTGCAAGTGAAAATGCAGAAAGCTCTATGTGATCCCCTGCAGTGCAGCCCCTTCCTCTCAGCAAGCCCCCTGCCTCCTCTCCCAACCTGTAAAGCCTCTGCCCTCAGGGCTCTGGGCTCCCAGGCTGAGCCCCATCCTCTGCAGCCACAGCTCCAGTGCCCTCTCCAGAGCACAGGGACTGAGAGAAACTGCACGTCAAGGTTGGTGTCTGGGAGGGGGTGAGCACAGCTGGGGAAGGGTAACGCTGTCTGTGTGCCCAGCTGCCTCTGCCCTGGCCTCTCTCAGACAGACCTTCACTCTGTTTCTCCCTGTTTCTGTACCTGTCTCTGTTCTTGCTGTTGTTTTCTTGTTCTCGCTGCCAGGCTCTCTGGGGATGGGAGTTGCAGAGTCAGGCACTGATCCTCTGTGGGGCTGTGGGCAGTGCATTCCTGAGGAATTAACAGACTCTTCTGTACTGAGATCTCATCATTAGGACACTTGGCTTTCCTTGAAATGTCCTCCCAAGCACTGAGAAGCCCTCCAGGGTGCAAACCTGTCCTATTGCAGCTTTGAGTTACCTGAATGTCTGTGGAAATGTAAAGAGATGTTCCTGACCGGGAAGGGGCGGGGGGCGGGGGGGGGAGTGTGTGGGATTTTGTGTTTGTGAATCGAGCTGTGTGTGTCCTGGTCTGAAAGTGGAATGCTGAGACCTTGAGAAAGGGTTAGATACTCAGTGATTGGCAGAAGGTTTATCTGCTTTCTGCACATCCTGGTGGCTTTTAAGGTGAATACGAAATTGTGATTACTCTGTCTCAGACAGGTGCAATCTAAAGGCAGATGGGACAGAGCAGCTCCCCTCCCTCTGCACTGTGTCACAGGCAATGATCTCGCCTCTCAGGACTCACTCTGTTCTCCCTGAGTGCAGCAGGGATGTTGAAGGTTTCTACCATCCACCACACTGCCAAAGGTTACAGAAGGAGCTCTAAGATACCCAAACCTTGAGAGACCTGCCTTCTTCCATCTCAGTTCCTCATCCCTGGCAGTGCAGATGCTGACAAGCCCTTTTGCACCAGGAGCAGTTCCACAGGACAAAGCTGAACCCCAGCAGTGTCCCCTGTCTTCATGACCAAAAGACCCCCTGATGCAGAGCAGGGCTGGCTCCTCGCAGCCACCGGGCAGAGGTCCTGCTCCTCCCAGCACATTCAGCCATCACCAAGCAGGGCTCCAGGCATGGAGCTGGATGAGGAGCTGCAACTGAAAATGGAAAAGCAGTGGCAAATGTACAGTGTCAAGCTTTGATTTTACTTAAAGAATTCTCCCATAACATCTTACTCTATTTTTGTTTTGATCAGTGTTTCACATCCAGAGGCAGCAGATGTCCAACAGCAGCTCCATCACCCAGTTCCTCCTCCTGGTATTCGCAGACACACGGGAGCTGCAGCTCTTGCACTTCTGGCTCTTCCTGGGCATCTACCTGGCTGCTCTCATGGGCAACGGCCTCATCATCACCACCATCGCCTCTGACCACCACCTCCACAGCCCCATGTACTTCTTCCTCCTCAACCTCGCCCTCCTCGATATTGGATCCATCTCCACCACTGTCCCTAAATCCATGGTCAATTCCCTCTGGAACACCAGGACCGTCACCTACTCAGGGTGTGTTGCCCAGGTATTCTTTGTGTTGTTCTTGCTGGGTGCAGAATATTATCTTCTCACTGTCATGTCCTATGACCGCTACGTTGCCATCTGCAAACCCCTGCACTACGGGACCCTCCTGGGCAGCAGAGCTTGTGTCCACATGGCAGCAGCTGCCTGGGGCGCTGGGTTTCTCTATGCTCTGCTGCACACGGCCAATACATTCTCACTGCCACTTTGCAAGGGCAATGCTGTGGAACAGTTCTTCTGTGAAATCCCTCAGATCCTCAAGCTCTCCTGCTCACACTCCTATATCAGGGAATTTCAGCTGCTTGGTGTTAGTGCCTGTTTATATTTTGGCTGTTTTGTTTTCATTGTGTTCTCCTATGTGCAGATCTTCAGGGCTGTGTTGAGGTTCCCCTTGGATCAGGGACCGCACAAAGCCTTCACCATGTGTCTCCCTCACCTGGCCGTGGTCTCCCTATTTATCAGCACTGCAATGTTTTCCCACCTGAAGCCCCCCTCCAAATCCTCTCCACTCATGGATCTTGTGGTGTCAGTTCTGTACTCAGTGGTGCCTCCAGCACTGAACCCCCTCATCTACAGCTTGAGGAACCAACAGCTCAAGGATGCCGTGTGGAAACTCGTAACTGGATGGTTCTCTGAAGCAATGAACTGCTCATCACCTTCTGCATAGCAGTTATCATGCAACTCATAGCAGGCCCACACTGGCTTCTCTGTGTGGTGTTGTTGGTTTTTCATTTGCAATAATCTTGTCTTCCTGTTTTGAATTCACTGTCCTCTTTTCTTACTGTTTGACTGTGTAAATGAGGAGCTGCTCTCTCTCTGTGTTTCAATAAAATAAAGGGATATTCAATACCTTTAGTTTCCCAGTATCTTTCCTCTAAGGCCATTTTGGATTTGCAGGGACAGTTCCTGAAGGCATGGCTGGAGGTTAAAAGAATCCTGGCATGGAAGCCCTGCCAGGCACCAGCCCTTGATCTCCCAGAGCTGTTCTCTCTACACTTCCACACACCACTAGCCCTTCTGTAAAGCCTGAGTTCTCTGAGCTTGGTCAAACTTCCTAGGGTTTGCATCATATTTGGGTATTCAAAATAGTGATTATTACACTAATTGAAACCTATGGCTGTGATCTACCTGGACTTCTGTAAATCCTTTGACACAGTCCCCCCCAACATCCTTCTCTCTTCCTCAACTTTCTCTCTTTTCTCCCTTTAGGGAGGACAGGGGGGTCCTGGGTTCCTTTTGTTTGGGTTTAGAGGGGGTTTTTGGTCCCTTTTAAGAGTAGGTCCCTGGTAATGGACTCTTGCCGGGTGTTCACAGTTGAGTTCCCGGATCCCTTTTGTGGGTTTAGGAAGGATTTATGGTCCCATTTGCAGGGGGTTGGGGGTGTCCTAAATCCAGTTTAGGGATTTGAAGGACTTCTGTGTCACTCTGGAACTGCTGGGTCTCTTATTGTGTAGTGTTGGGGGTTATTTTAGGGATGTTCTGATAACAATGGTTGGGGGGAGTACTAGATCTCTTTCTGGGGGTTTGGTGGGGGTCCTTGGTCCCTTTTTGGAGGGGGGTTTATGGGGTTGTGGGTCCCATCTGGGTATTTGGGGTATCCTGGATACCTTTGTGAGTGGGGGATTGAGGGTCTCCTGGGTCTCTTTTGGGGGTTTAGGGGGAGGTGGGTCTCTTTCTTAGGATCTGGGGGAGATTTGGATGCATTTTGGGGGGTTTGGTGGAGTCCTGGGTCGGGTTTGGAGGGGTCCAGATTCCCTTTAGGTCAGCCTGGGGGAGTCCTGGATCCCTTTAGTAGTGGTTTTGGGAGGTCCTGCAACCCTTTTTGGGGGTTGAGCGGGTTCTGCATCAGATTTTTAGGGTTGAGGGGGTCCTGGATCCCTTTTGGGGTGTTGTAGGTTTCTTTTGGAGGGATTCAGGCTGTTCACGGTCCCTTTTGGGGGTTTGCGGGTGGGTGCCCATGGTCCCTTTTGGGAGCATGTGTTGTGTCCTGTGTCACTTTTGAGGGTGGAGTTATGTCCTGGATCCCTTTTTGAGGGTTTGGGAGAGGGTCCTGGATGGGTTCTTGGGGGACGGGGTTGGGACTCTACTGTCCCACTGGAGGGTGTGTTTTAGGAGGTTCTGGGTAAGTTTTCAGAGGTTAGGGGAGTCCTGTGTCCTTTTGGGAAGCTCCAGGATCCTTTCTGGGGGGTTGTGGGGGTCCTGGGTCCCCTTTGGATTGGCTGGGGATGTCTTAGGTCCATTTTTCAGGACTTTTGGGCAGGGTCCTTGGTTAGAGGGGGTCCTGGTTCCCTTTTGGGGCAGCTGGGGGGTTTCACGAGTCCTTTTTTCAGTTCTTTGGGGTAGGGTCCTTGGTTAGAGGATGTCCTGGGTCCCTTTTGGGGATTTGTAGGGGGCAGTCCTGGATGCCATGTGAGGGGATCTCGGGGAGTCCTGGGTCCCTTTTGAGGGGTTTTGGGGAGAGTCCTGGCTACATTTATGGGGAGATTGTGGGCAGTCCTGGTTCACATTTTGGGGGAGTGGGGCAGAATTTTGGGGGTCTTGAATTCATTTTGAGGGGGTTGGGGGCACCTGTGTCCCTTTTGGGAAGTTGATTAAGGGGTTCCTGGGTCCCATTTGGTGGCTTGGGCTGTTTTGTATCCCTTTTGGGGGTTTTAGAGTTCCTGGTCCCTATGGTGGGGGGAGTATTGGGTCTCATCAAGGATGTTTAGGGGGGTTCCTGAGTTCCTTTCTCTAGGAGTTGAGGGGGTCCTGAGTACCTTTTTGGGGGGTTGAGGGAGTCCTGAATCCCTTTCTTAGGGTTTGGCAGGGGTCCTGGGTACCTTTTGCAGGAGGGCTTGTGTGTCCTGGGTCCCTTTTGGAGGTTTGGGGAGGGTCCTGGGTCCCATCTGGGAGTGTTTTGGTGAGGTCCTGGGTTCCTTGTGGGGGGGGTTGGGTCAATTTTGAGGGGGTTGGGGGTGATCATGGATATCTTTTGTGGGTCCTGGGTTCCTTTTGGGCATTTGAGGGGGCCCTGGGAGGGGTTTGATGGGGGATCCTGGGTCCCTCTTAAAGTTGTTTTAATGGGTCCTAGGTCCGTTTTGGGGGGAGTGTCCTTGGTACTGGGTCCCATTTGGGGGTTTGAGGAGGTCCTGGATCACTTTTGGATGTTTGGGGGAGTCCTGAATCCCTTTTCAGGGATGAGGATTGAGGGGTCTTGGGTCCATTTTGATGGGTATGGACGGGACCTGGGTCTCTTTTGTGGGGTTTTGGGGAGTCTTGGATCTGGTTTTGGGGTTTAGAGGAGTCCTGGGTCCCATTAGGAGGGAGTCCAGTGTTCTTTCTTTGGAGGGGATTCGGGAGAGTCCCAGGTCAGGGTTTGGAGGGTTCTGTGTCCCTTTAGTGAAGATTGGGGGAGTCCTGGATACCCTTAGGGGGATTTGGAAGGCCCTGGGTCCGATTTGAGAGATTGAAGGGGCCCTGGATACCTGTTGGAGAGTGATGGGCCTCGGCAAACTTCATGAGGTTAAACAAGACCAAGGGCAAAATTCCTACACCTGGGCCAGGGCAGCCTACGGTTTCAATAGAGGATGGGGGATGATGTGATTGAATCCTAGAATCATTGGGTTTGAAAAGACCTCAGAGAACAATAGCTCCAATCATACCTGTCTACTACTAAATCATGTTCCCAAGCATCTTATCTACCTGCCTTTTAAACACCTCCAGGGATGATGAACTTCAGGGGAACTTCCACTGGATTGGGGGCTGATATTGTGCCATCTACAAGAAGGGTCGCAGGGAAGATCCAGGGAACTCCAGGCCTTTCAGTCAGACCTCAGTGCCAGGGAAAGTCAAGGAACAGGTGATCTTGAGTGCGATCATGAAGCATGTGCAAGAGAACCGGGTGATCAGACCCAGTCAACACAGGTTCACAAAAGGCAGGTCTTGCCAAACTAATCTGATCAGAATATATGAAAAAGTGAGTCAGCTGCTGGATGAGGGAAAGGCTGTGGATGTATCTTCCTGGGCTTCAGTAAAGCCTTTGACAGAGATTCTCACAGCATTCTGCTTAGGAATCTGTCAGCCTCTAGCCTGGAGAGGTGCACACTCTCCTGGGTGGAAAACTGGTTGGCTGGCCAGGCCCAGAGAGTGGTGGGAAATGGAGTTAACTCCAGCTGGAGGCTGGAGCAAGAACAGGAGCTGACAGAACCCTCAAGAACCGGTGGTCGTGCCACAGAGATTAAACTCTGAGCAATGACTGCACAGAAGCAGGCACAGACAGACCTGACCTACCCTGGCTGTGGGGCAGAGTTTCCTCTCCAGCAGAACCGGCACCGGGCACTGCGATGGCTGAACCACAGCTGCTTTGTTCCTCACACACAGAACAAGGCGCAGGCAGCTCCAAGCACAGAGACCACCTGCCTCCTCCAGATCCTCCTGGAGAGTGAGTGCAGAGGGTCCTTGCCCTGGGCAGCAGAGAGGTCTCCTAGGACACAGGGCAGCATCCCAGAGGATGACATCACAGAGGCCACGGCCAGACCCATGGGTTGGGATGGAAGGGACCTCAAACATCCATCTAGTCCAACCCCCTGCCATGGGCAGAAACATCCTGAGAGGCACTGAATAAGGATTTGGGACATCAAAATTGTGGATAATTCTAAAAATGAAAGTTTGTTCCATTAAAGAGTCTTTGGAAGATAAAAATGTGCTTTTGGAACATATAAGTAAGCCCTGACCTCAGGTTCTATTCCCAGAAATGATGATGCCATACTAGACACGAGGGCTCTGTGGCTGAAAATTAACTTGAGAGGTTACAAATTAATCTTTTGACTTCCACAATTGCAAATAACTCCAAAATTCAAGATTTCTTTCCTGTAAAGGAGGCTTTGGAAGCTAGAAATGAGCTAAATATAAGGATTTGTCCTGTAACACTGAGGTTTTGAACATCCAGAATCAACTTTGGTCCTTAAAAATTAAGCTCTGGGATAATGAAATGTATCTTTAGACATAAAAATAATGAGGGTTCAGACTCAAAATGTAACTGTGGCCTCCCCAGGAATCTATGGGTGTTAAAAGACAGACTGGAACCCTAAAATCAATGATTTCAGCCCTAAATATGTGTCTTTTGTCACTAAAGGAATGGATGTGGAGCTACAAGTTAAGTCTTTTGTCCCTGGAAGTGAGAAAAACTTCTTCATTCTTCTGTTACCAAAAGAAATGAAGCTCTTGCCAAAAATGCAGGACTTTGAGTGCTCCAAAGGAGGCTTCAAGCTGTACAGGCGGAGGATGGATCCTTTATGTGAGAGTTTGGAGCTTCAAATAAAGGCTTTATGTCCTACAAATGATGCTTTGAAACTAAAATTGCATCTTTGAGCCGCAATATCAGGGTTTGTGCCCTATAATGGTGAAGAGGTCATGAAGAGGATGGATTTGCACCCTAAAACTGGGACTTGAGAGGCTCAAAATGAGGATTTGAGCCCTCACAACTGCAGACTTGGTTCTGACATGAGGCTTTGTTCCCTGAAAAGGAAGCTTTGGGAACTAAAAATGAGCTTTTTTATCCATGTTTGAGGTTTTTGTCTCTAAAATGGAGGCTGTGGACATTGAAAGCCAGACTTTGAGCTTTAAAAATTGTGCTTTGGGCCTTAAAATGAGTCTTTAAAGAAATAAAAGAAGGGTTGGAACTTACCTAGGAGGGTCTATACCCTAAAACGAAGTTTTGTGACCTAAAGGGCTGTTTCCCTCTCCCCTGCATAAAAACAGAGTTCTGGAAAAAAAGGAGGGATCTGGCCCCAAACTGGGTCTGGGGGTGCTGGCAGAAGGTGCTTGGGCTGTACAGGGCTGTGGCCCTTCAATCACACAAACACAGAACCATTAAGGCTGAAAAGCCTCTGGGCTCCCCCAGCCCAGCCTCCTGCACAGAACGTCCTGAGGCATCAAATCTGCTTGGTTTGAACCCCCATGGGTGGAGAATCCCCCACTGCCCTGGAGCCTCGTCTGGGGCTGCACTGCACTCACACAAAGGCATTTCCCATCCTGCCCATCCCAGAAGGATCCCACTCCTCTGGACAAGAAGGTGGATGTTCCTAGGTGTCACAGGTGCTGTGGCCAACCGATAGCTGTGTCCATGGTGCTGGTCAGATGCCAAAATCCTTTCTTTTAATCATGGCCTCGGTGCCTTGTTGATGTCTAAAGTCTCTCTGTGGATGCTGACATGGACTGAGCAGCCTGGTCTGACCTCAGAGCAGGGCCTGCATGGAGCTGGCATTGCACTAGAGATCACCTGAGCTCTATTCTACCCTAAATATTACTACAAGCATAAGAGGTATAGATCCACTTAGAAGATTGGCCTCATCCTCCCCCAGTAGAACAAAGTGTGCCCTCACCCCTCATGCTGGGGGCTCCTAACTCCATCCTGACAGACCTACGCCAGATCCTCTCCAGTTTCTCCACTTTCCTTTTGAAATGTGAGACTCACTGGCTCCTGTGGCATCATCCTGGTGCCAGAAGAGTGAGGGCAGCGATTGTCTCCTTTTCCCAGTGTCAGGAGTTGCTCCCTCTGCTCCCTCCCAGTTAATGGTTGGAGGTGGGCAAGAAGTTTTCAGGGGGACACGGCCAGGAGAGCTGACCCCGGCTGTGCAGAAGGGAGATCCATTAATATAGATGCCACAAAAAGTGATAAAAGCTGTGGCAGAAGAAGAAATAAATAGAGAGTTTTATCATTAGAGGTGATGAGTGGTGGTAGACTGGTGGGATTTCAGTCTAACAAGAGAGGTGGCAAGTGCTTTGGTTGAACCTCAAATTCTTGGAGAAGATTGAGTGAAGCTCTCAAGAAGTCAACAGCAGATCTCGGAGTATCTTGAAGTATTAATTGGTCTCAATGAGCATCGTTAGTAGCAAAGCCTCCTCAAGGACTCGTTAGAGCTGAGAATTGGAAGCTATGATTGCAGGTAGGCAAAGGCGCTGTGCAACAGCTGTGATGCTGAGAAAAAGGTTTGGTTTGCTTGATGAAGCAGGAAGACCAAGCCCTGACCCTCAGCCCTGGGCAGGCAGATCTGGCTTTGGCTACAACGACACTGGTGTCATGAACATTCTCACATGGCCAGATCAATCTGGGAGCAGTTATTCCATCTAATTCCAAATAGAGTTCCATGGAGTTGTAGAAGAGTTTGGTCATAGATGGGCAGGGTCATAAAATTGTTGGGTCATAGAAGAGTGAGAGAAAACCTCCGTGTGATAAGTGTCAGGTGATGGAAGAGTTTAGTAACAGAGGAGTAACAGCGAAGCACAGTCATAGACGGTTTATAAAAGTGTTGGGTCATAGAATTCTCATGGCAGAACTGGGTCATAGATGCCTCCAGTCATAAAAGGGTCATAGATAACTATAGCCATGCAATAGTCCAGTCATCGAAGTGTGAGTTTATTTAGATTTAAGAAAGGTTTGGTCATAGAAGGGTCATAATAAGATTGGTTCAGAGAAAGGTTAGTTTGTAGAAGAATCATAGAACTGTCAGGTCATGGAAGAATCTGGTAACAGGAGATTCATGGAAGAGTTAGGTTATTGAGTAAAGCATCATAGAACAGTCATACAACAGTCAGGACATAGATCGAAATATTGTGTCACAGGAGGCTCGAGTTATTGAAGAATCTAGTTATAGAAGAGATGGATCACAGAAGAGTTTTTCTATAGATGAATGAGGCCTTAGAGGAATAACAGAAGAGTTCGGTATTGGAAGCTTCATAGAAGTCTTTGGTCACAGGATATTCAGCTAATAGAAGTGTTGACTGACAGAAATATGAGAGATATTTGGATAAGTGAAGAGTTTGTTCAGAGACTGGACAGAAAAGAATCAGTTCATAGAAGTCTCAGGTCATAAAATTGTGGGGTCGTAGATTATTCCCGTCATAGAAGTATCAGAAAGTCATAGAACGATTATAGAAGAATTGAGTCTTAGGAGCCTTGATTCATAGAAGGCGCGGGTTTTAGAAGAGTCGGGTCATAGAAGAGTCACAGATGAGTGAGGTGGTAAAAGAGTTGGTTCATAGAAGAAGAGATGCACCATAGAAGGTTCATAGAAGAGCAGAGTCATAGCAAGGGTGTGTCATTGATGTGTCAGGTCATAGAAGCACTAGGTCATAGCAGGGTCATAGAATTGCTGGGTCATTGAAGTGTCAAGTCATAAAAGAGGCACCTGGCAGCTCCTATGTGTGTCAGGTCATACAGGAATGGCATCATCGAAGGGTCAGTTAATAGTAGGGTTGGTTCATGCATTAGTTGGGTGATAGAAGGGTCACATTTTAGAAGAGTTGAGTCATAGAAGTATCAGGACATAGATGATTTGTGTCACAGAACAGTCATAGAAGAATTTGACCATAGAATTTCATGTCATAGAAGAGTCAGAGAATACTCAAGTCATACAAGGTCATAGAAGGCTCGAGTTACAGAAGGGTCTCATCATTTGAGAGGCAGGTCAAGGAAGAGTTGTGTTATAGATGAATTGGATCGTAGAGGGGTAGCAGAAGAATTAAATCACAGAAAGTTGATAGAGGTGTCAGGTCACAGAAGTCTCAGCCCATAAAAGATTTGGGTCATAGAAGGGTCATAAAATACTTGGGTCACAGAAGAATCGAGTCATAGAAGCATGAGACTTCAGTCAGGAAATAGGAAATCCGGACTATAAAAAGGTCTCAGAAGACTCAGATGATGGAAATGTTTGTTCATAGAAGAGTTGGGTCATAAATTATTCAGGTAACAGAGGAGCTGGGTCACAGAAGAGTGGGGTCATAGAAAAGTCATGGAGGAGACTGGTCATAGAAAATCATAGAAGGGCCAGAGAAGAGCTTGGTAGTAAAAGGCTTGGGTAATATAATATGTGTTCAGTTCTGGGCCCCTCACCACAAGAGGGATGTTGTGGCTCTGGAGCGAGTCCAGAGAAAAGCAACAAAGCTGGGGAAGGGGCTGGAGAACAAATCTTATGAGGAGCAACTGGGAGAGCTGGTATTGTTTAGCTTGGAGAAGAGGAGGCTGAGGGGAGACCTTATTACTCTCTACAACTACCTGAAGGGAAGTTGTGGAGAGGAGGGAGCTGGCCTCTTCTCCAAAGTGACAGGGGACAGGACGAGAGGGAATGGCTCCACGATCCTCCAGGGGAGATTTAGTCTTGAGATTAGGAAACAGTTCTTCATGGAGAGGGTGGTTAGGCATTGGAACAGTCTGCCAAGGGAGGTGGTTGCGTCACAATCCCTGGAGGTGTTTAAGGTTAGGGTAGACGAGGTGCTTAGGAGCATGATATAGGGATTGGTGTGAATGGTTGGACTCGACAATCCAGTGGGTCTCTTCCAACCTGGTTATTCTGTGATTCTGTGTTATAGAAGTATTTGGTAACTGAAGTCTCCTAGAGGAGTTGGGTCACAGCAATATCGGGTCATAGAAGTGTTGGTCACAGAAGTGTCAGGTCAGAAAAAGTGACATAGAAGTATCAGGATGTAGAAGACTAGAGTCATAAAAGAGTCATAGAAGGGTCATGTAAGCATCATATTATAGAAGAGTCATTAGAGTAGGGACATCATAGATGGCCCAGCTCACAAAAGACTTCATTCATACAAGGATGATGAGACACAATCTGCCAGGGAAATCCAGCCCCCTTCTCTTTCAGATATCCAGAAATGGAATCTGAGGACATAACATGTGGGACACAACCTTTAGATCCTCTGCTCATGCACTGTCCATTTCTGAAAAGCACATGCAATGTGGTCGTGGTGCCAGGGGTCAGGAAGTTTCCTCAGTCTCTGTGACCTTTAGAAGATAATCGAGAGCAGCCTCACTGTGACATTTCCCTGCTCACTCAGCTCCCTGGGATGCTGCTCTACCTGTCCCATAGAATGGGAAGGTTTGTGTTTGCTCAAGTGATCCCTGACCTGATCACGACCCACCACTAGCTGATCTCCTAAAGAGTCCTGCCCTGAGTCACAGAGGCCTTGCAGACCTTGCTCAGGAAGCCAAAAACAAAGAGAAAACGGAATCTCAGACGTATCTACTCCTGCTCTTCCTAAATTCAGCACTACCTACACAGGCTTTTTTTGTATGTTTGTTTTCATTTTTTCTTATACTGTTCCTGAAACAGCAAACACTCATCATGGGGCCCTTGAATGGTCTTTCGAATGGAGACTGATTCACAGTCTGGACCCTTGCTGAGCTTGGAGGATGCTGTCCTTGAAGCCCATCTGTCCTGACCTCTGTGACCACATCACAGCTCTGTCTCCCAAATAAACAGCTCAGATTCCTGCTGCCTGTGCCCCTGGCTGAGGGCATTGCTGCCCATTGGGACTGAAGCCCTGCAGCTGTGGCACCAGCCAAGCTCATCCCTGACATCAGGAAACCAAGCGTCGCACACCCTGTGTGTGCAAAGTCTTTGCTTAAAGTAGAGACACAGCTGGGACAGAAGAGAGCTGAGAGTCTATCCACCTCAGGTCTAAAGGCCAGGGAAGAAAAGCCTAAATTATCTCAATGGAACAGCTTGGAGAAATGGGATCATTGCCTGTCACCTTCCTTCTTTCCAGTTAAATGATGGGGCAAAAAAAGTGATTGTCGTACCCAGCTATTTTTCTAACAGAAGCAATGACAATGCAGGAAAGTATCTCCCCCCAGCTCAGGGAGGGAACATCAGGGATGGCTTCAGCCTGTTTCTCAGCAGGTTCCCCTGGAGTCCCAGGGACACCTCGAGGGAGCCCAGAGGGGGCAGGTAAAGGGCTGCCTCGGGCTGCTCCTCTGCTGCTGAGCTGCGCTGGGCTCCTGGCAGGGAGGGAGCTCATAATGAGACAGGAGTTCATGAAAGAGGCAGGTCTGTCCAGGAGCAGCTCCTCTGCCAAGCCCAGCAGGGCTGAGGGCACTGCCTGCAGGCAGCGAGGGGAGAGGAGGGAGAAGAGAGGAGGTAAATGCAGAGTGGAGAGAGAGGGAAGAGGAGGCTTCATTTGGAGAAAAATCTCCACAGTCCTTCCAAGGTGAGTCTCTAGGTGCAGAACAATGCAGGTGCAGTTCCTGGAGGGATTTCCTAAAGCAAGCTCAGCCTCAGTATTTGGGATCTGTCAGGAGGGCTCTTGCAGTTTTCCAGCAGAGAGAAAATCATGGTCAGTGCTCAGCCTGCCTGGGGAGCTCCGCATGGTAAGACAAAGAGAAGCTGTAGAGGGAAGAAGCAACTCCTGGCAGGAGAGAGTCTTTCAGCATTCAAGAGTGTGGGTTTTGAGTCAAGGATGCTCACAGCACCAAATCACCGCAGGACATTTCTAAAAGGATACTTTAAGAGGAAGACTATGCAGTGGTTACAATGAAGATGAAGAACTTCGGTGCATCTGTGTTTTCTCTTCCCTGGACACGGGTAATTTGTTGGTAGGAAGAATGTAAAAAGTAGCTCTTATGCCTGGACAAAGCACAGAGACTCCTGATCTGTGTCCTTGAGTGGTCAGTAGGTCTGATAGGAGCCTCCAAATGTGTCTCCTTCTACTTCTTCTTGAGATGATAGAGTCCTCAGTTCTCAGTGCGGGGTAAAATGAAGAAGGAGGTTAGCAGAACAGTCGCCCTCATCTTTCAGAGAGTAGACTTTGGGCTGTTCAGAAAGCTGGTCGGAAAAGTACAATGGGAGGTGCTCCTTGAAGGCAAAGGTGTCCATGAGGGCTGGGCGCTCTTCAGGAAGGAACTCCTAGCAGCTCAGGGGAAAGCCGTCCCCAAGTTCCGGAAAAGTAGCCAGAGGAGTAAGAAACCATCATGGTTGAGTAGGGAGGTCCTAAGAGACATAAATAAGAACAGGAGGGTCTACGACCTCTGGAGGAAGGGGCAGGCATCCTGGGTGGACTATAGGGAAGAAGTGAGAAAGTGCAGGGTAAAAGTCAGGAGGGTTAAGGCCCAACTAGAAATGTGACTGGCCAAGACTGTGAAAGACAACAAAAAGTCTTTCTACAAATACATCAACAGCAAAAGGAGGGCTAGGGAGAATCTCCAGTCCCTAGTAGATGCAGAGGGAGCAAGAGTAACAGAGGACGAAGACAAGGCTGAAGTGCTCAATGCCTACTTTGCCTCAGTCTTTAACAGTAAGGAAAATTGTTCCCTCTGTGCAATACCCCAAGGGTTGGATGAGAAGTATGAGATTCCCAAGGTCGAAGAGGAGGTGGTTAGAGACTTGCTTGCCCAGCTAGATGCCCACAAGTCTATGGGGCCAGATGGAGTCCACCCAAGAGTTTTGAGGGAACTGGCGGATGTGCTGGCCAAACCCCTTTCCATCATCTTCCAACAGTCCTGGATGACTGGGGAGGTTCCGCTGGACTGGAGGCTGATGTAGTGCCCATCTATAAGAAGGGGCGCAGGTAGGATCCGGGGAACTACAGGCCTGTCAGCCTGACCTCGGTACTGGGGAAAGTCATGGAGCGAGTGATCTTGAGTGCCATCATGAAGCACTTGCAAGAGAACCGGGTGATCAGGCCCAGTCAAGACGGGTTCATGAAAGGCAGGTCTTGCCAGAGTAATCTGATCACCTTGTATGACCAAGTCCCTAAACTCTTGGACTAGGGAAGGGCTGTGGATGTGGTCTTCCTGGACTTCAGTAAAGCCTTTGATACAGTTTCTCATAGCATTCTGCTTCAGAAACTGTTGGCCTATGGCCTGGATGGGTGCACACTCTCCTGGGTGAAAAACTGGTTGAATGACCAGGCCCAGAGGGTGGTGGTAAATGGAGTTAAATCCAGCTGGAGGCCAGTGACAAGTGGGGTTCCCCAGGGCTCAGTCCTGGGTCCAGTCCTGTTTAATGTCTTTATCAACGACCTGGATGAAGGCATTGAGTGCTCCCTTAGCAAGTTTGCAGATGACACCAAGCTGGGAGGAAGTGTCGATCTGCTGGAGGGTCGGGAGGCTCTGCAAAGGGACCTGAACAGGCTGGACTGCTGGGCTGAGACCAACGGCATGAGGTTTAACAAGGCCAAATGCTGGGTCCTGCACTTGGGGCACAACAACCCTAAGCAGAGGTACAGACTAGGAGAGACCTGGCTGGAAAGCTGCCAGGAGGAGAAGGACGTGGGGGTGCTGGTTGACAACCGACTGAACATGAGCCAGCAGTGTGCCCAAGTGGCCAAAAAGGTCAATGGCATCCTGGCTTGTATCAGGAACGGTGTGACCGGCAGGTCCAGGGAGGTTATTCTCCCCCTGTACTCGGCACTGGTGAGACCGCGCCTCGAGTACTGTGTTCAGTTCTGGGCCACTCACAACAAGTTGGATGTTGTGGCTTTGGAGCGAGTCCAGAGAAGGGCAACAAAGCTGGTGAAGGGGCTGGAGAACAAATCTTATGAGGAGTGGCTGAGAGAGCTGGGGTTGTTCAGCCTGGAGAAGAGGAGGCTGAGGGGAGACCTTATTACTCTCTACAACTCCCTGAAAGGAGGTTGTGGAGAGGAGGGAGCTGGCCTCTTCTCCCAAGTGACAGGGGACAGGACAAGAGGGAATGGCCTCAAGCTCTGCCAGGGGAGATTTAGGTTTAAGATTAGGAAAAAGTTCTTCATGGAGAGGGTGGTTAGGCATTGGAAAGGACTGCTGAGGGAGGTGGTTGAGTCACCGTCCCTGGAGGTGTTAAAGTTTAGGGTAGATGAGGTGCTTAGGAGAATGATTTAGGGATTGGTGGGAATGGTTGGACTCGAAGATCCAGTGGGTCTCATCCAACCTGGTCATTCTGTGATTCTGAGATTCTGTGAAACCTCCATGTTCCAGCTTTAAACGCCTTATACAAGACATAGCCAGTCTAAGGCGGCTTATACCAGCCTTAACCGCCCTATACTGGTCTTAACAACTCTAAACTAGTCTAAACTGCAAAATTCCAGCATAAATGCCTCATACCAGACTTAGCCAGTCTAAACTGGCTTAAACAAGCCTTAACCCCCATTATACCGGGCTTACCAGTCTTAACCAAACTAAACCAGTCTAAACTGGCTTATACCAGCCTTCACCGCCTTAGAGCAGACTTAACCAGTCAAACCCAGTCTAAAACGACTTTTGCTATGCTTAAAAAATATCTAGCGGATTTCAGCAGTCTAAACCACTCCAAAACTCCTTAACCAGACATAACTGCCTTATAGCAGACTCAACAAAACTAAACCAGTCTAAACCGCCATCTTCCAGCCTTAACCACCTTATACCGGCCTTAGCCAGTCTGAGCTGGGTTATACCATCTTTAACCACCTTATAACTGGCTTAACCAGTCTAAACCAGTCTAAACCAGGCTAAACGGGCTTATTCCAGCCTTAACCAGACTTAAGTGAATGAACCAGACTTAAGCAGACTTTACGGGCTCAAGTGTTTTAACCAACCTGAAGGAAGTAAGTGACTAAGCAGACTTCAGCCACTTCACGGCTTCTGGCTGCCAGGTCTACCTGCCGTGGTGAGTAGCCGACAGGTCTACCCGATTCGGGATGCCAGGTCTACCCGTGTTGGACTCGGCACAGCAGCGCCGGCTCTGGGATGACCTGGTGTCAGTCCCAGGATCCGGGGACACTTGAGGGCTGCCACTAGAGGAAAGAGCATCCTTGGGTGGATGGGAAAGATCAGGGCCCCCTACCACCCTGCCCCATCGCTCCTGTGGAAGGAGGAGCCACTTGTGGGGCAGGAGGAGTCACTTGTGGGGCTGGGGACCCTGTTGGCTGCATCTCTCAGCCAGCTGGGCTTCATGGTTTCACGCCCGTGCCCCAGTCTGGCTGAAGAGAGCCCGCGTCCCTTGACAGAAGGTGGGCTGGGTGGGATCCTTGAGGGTTTTGTCGATGACTTGTTTGTGACTCCCTCTTTCTGAGGGGAATTGGCTCAGAGTGGGGAAAAAGGAGTTGTCACCTGTGGGATTGTGGCTTGGAAATGCTTTTGGGTGCCGGAATGGATGAATTGCGGATCTGAGCAGTGAGCCCAGGGAAGAAAAACTTGAGAGTAGGGCTGGCGCTCTCCAAGCACGACGCATATCAGGCCAGGCCTTATACCAGACGTAGCCAGTCTTAACCAGTCTAAACCGGCCTATACCAGCCTTCACCGCCTTAGAGCAGACTTAACCAGTCAAACCCAGTCTAAAACGACTTTTGCTATGCTTAACAAATATCTAACGGATTTCAGCAGTCTAAACAACTCCATAACTCCTTAACCAGACATAACTGTTTTACAGCGGACTCAACAAAACTAAACCAGTCTAAACCGCCTTATTCAAGCTTTAACTGCCTTAGACCGGCCTTAGCCAGTCTGAACTGGCTTATACCAGCTTTAACCACCTTATACCTGGCTTAACCATTCTAAACCAGGCTTACCAGGCTAAACGGGGTTATTCCAGCCTTAAACACTCTATACCTGACTAAAGCAATCTAAACCAGTACAAACTGTCATAGTCAATCCTTAACCGACTTATAATAGCCTTAGCCAGTCTAAGCTGGCTTATACTGCCTTAACTGCCTTATACCAGTCTTAACCACTCTAAACCAGTCTAAACTGCCATATTCCATCCCTAACCACCTCATACCAGCATTAGGCAGTCTAAACTGGCTTAGACAAGCCTTAACCCCCTTTAAACCGGGCTTAACCAGTCTTAACCAGTCTAAACAAGTCTAAACCGGCTTATACCTGCCTTAAATGACCTATACTAGACTTATCCAGTCTAAACCAGTCTAAACCGCCATATTCCAGACTTAACCGCCTTATACTAGCCTTAGCCTGCCTGTACCGGCTTATACCAGCCTTAACCCAATTTGACTGTAATTAACCAATCTAAACAAGTCTCAGCCGCCATATTCCAGCCTTAAGTGAGTTATACCAGACTTAGCCAGTCTTAACCGGCTTTTACCAGCCTTAACGGGCCTCTACCTGACTTAACCAGTCTAAACTAGTCTAAACAGCCATGTTTCAGCCTTAACCGCCTTATACCAGACTTAGCCAGTCTAAACCGCCATATTCCAGCCTTAACCACCTTATACCGGCCTTAGCCAGTCTGAGCTGGGTTATACCATCTTTAACCACCTTATAACTGGCTTAACCAGTCTAAACCAGTCTAAACCAGGCTAAACGGGCTTATTCCAGCCTTAACCAGACTTAAGTGAATGAACCAGACTTAAGCAGACTTTACGGGCTCAAGTGTTTTAACCAACCTGAAGGAAGTAAGTGACTAAGCAGACTTCAGCCACTTCACGGCTTCTGGCTGCCAGGTCTACCTGCCGTGGTGAGTAGCCGACAGGTCTACCCGATTCGGGATGCCAGGTCTACCCGTGTTGGACTCGGCACAGCAGCGCCGGCTCTGGGATGACCTGGTGTCAGTCCCAGGATCCGGGGACACTTGAGGGCTGCCACTAGAGGAAAGAGCATCCTTGGGTGGATGGGAAAGATCAGGGCCCCCTACCACCCTGCCCCATCGCTCCTGTGGAAGGAGGAGCCACTTGTGGGGCAGGAGGAGTCACTTGTGGGGCTGGGGACCCTGTTGGCTGCATCTCTCAGCCAGCTGGGCTTCATGGTTTCACGCCCGTGCCCCAGTCTGGCTGAAGAGAGCCCGCGTCCCTTGACAGAAGGTGGGCTGGGTGGGATCCTTGAGGGTTTTGTCGATGACTTGTTTGTGACTCCCTCTTTCTGAGGGGAATTGGCTCAGAGTGGGGAAAAAGGAGTTGTCACCTGTGGGATTGTGGCTTGGAAATGCTTTTGGGTGCCGGAATGGATGAATTGCGGATCTGAGCAGTGAGCCCAGGGAAGAAAAACTTGAGAGTAGGGCTGGCGCTCTCCAAGCACGACGCATATCAGGCCAGGCCTTATACCAGACGTAGCCAGTCTTAACCAGTCTAAACCGGCCTATACCAGCCTTCACCGCCTTAGAGCAGACTTAACCAGTCAAACCCAGTCTAAAACGACTTTTGCTATGCTTAACAAATATCTAACGGATTTCAGCAGTCTAAACAACTCCATAACTCCTTAACCAGACATAACTGTTTTACAGCGGACTCAACAAAACTAAACCAGTCTAAACCGCCTTATTCAAGCTTTAACTGCCTTAGACCGGCCTTAGCCAGTCTGAACTGGCTTATACCAGCTTTAACCACCTTATACCTGGCTTAACCATTCTAAACCAGGCTTACCAGGCTAAACGGGGTTATTCCAGCCTTAAACACTCTATACCTGACTAAAGCAATCTAAACCAGTACAAACTGTCATAGTCAATCCTTAACCGACTTATAATAGCCTTAGCCAGTCTAAGCTGGCTTATACTGCCTTAACTGCCTTATACCAGTCTTAACCACTCTAAACCAGTCTAAACTGCCATATTCCATCCCTAACCACCTCATACCAGCATTAGGCAGTCTAAACTGGCTTAGACAAGCCTTAACCCCCTTTAAACCGGGCTTAACCAGTCTTAACCAGTCTAAACAAGTCTAAACCGGCTTATACCTGCCTTAAATGACCTATACTAGACTTATCCAGTCTAAACCAGTCTAAACCGCCATATTCCAGACTTAACCGCCTTATACTAGCCTTAGCCTGCCTGTACCGGCTTATACCAGCCTTAACCCAATTTGACTGTAATTAACCAATCTAAACAAGTCTCAGCCGCCATATTCCAGCCTTAAGTGAGTTATACCAGACTTAGCCAGTCTTAACCGGCTTTTACCAGCCTTAACGGGCCTCTACCTGACTTAACCAGTCTAAACTAGTCTAAACAGCCATGTTTCAGCCTTAACCGCCTTATACCAGACTTAGCCAGTCTAAACCGCCATATTCCAGCTTTAACCACCTTAGACCGGACTTAACCAGTCTAAACCGGCTTATACCAGTATTAACTGCCTTATACAAGACTTGACCAGTTTATTCCAGTCTAGTTAATCCACCGTGGGACCTTCTGGGAACGCCCCCTCCCTGCTTAAGTCTGGTTCATTCACTTAAGTGTGGTTAAGGCTGCAATATGGCACTTTAGACTGGTTTAGACTGGTTAAAGCTTATGTAAGGCAGACTAGACTGGAATGAGCTGGTTTAGACTGGTTAAATACGGTATAGGGCGGTTAAGGCTGGAACATGGCGGTTTAGATTGGTTTAGACAGGTTAAGTCTGGTATAGGGAGGTTAAGGCTGGTATAAGCTGGTTTAGACCGGTTTAGATTGGTTAAGTCTGGTATATGGCGGTTAAGACTAGTATAAGGCGGTTTAGACTGGCTAAGTCTGGTATAAGGCGGTTAAGGCTGGAACATGGCGATTTAGACTAGTTTAAACTGGTTACGTGAGATAGAGTCACATTAAGGCTGGTAAAAGCCGGTTAAGACTGGCTAAGTCTGGTATAACGCAGTTAAGGCTGGCATATGGCAGCTGAGACTTGTTTAGACTGGTTAATTCCAGTCGAAGTGGGTTAAGGCTAATATAAGATGGTATAGACAGGCTAAGGCTAGTATAAGTCGGTTAAGGCTGGAATATGGTGGTTTAGACTGGTTTAGACTGGTTAAGTCTAGTGTAGGGCGTTTAAGGCAGGTATAAGCCGGTTTAGATTGGTTTAGACTGGCTAAGGCTGGTTAAGCCCAGTCTAAAGGGGGTTAAGGCTTGTATAAGCCAGTTTAGATTGCCTAAGGCTGGTATGAGGCGGTTAGGGCTGGAAAATGGCAGTTTAGACTGGTTTAGAGTGGTTAAGACCAGTATAAGGCGGTTAAGGCTGGTATAAGCCAGCTTAGACTGGCTAAGGCTATTATAAGTCGGTTAAGGATTGACTATGACAGTTTTTACTGGTTTAGACTGCTTAAGTCAGATATAGAGTTTTTAAGGCTGGAATAAGCCCCTTTAGCATGATTTAGCCTGGTTTAGACTGGTTAAGCCAATTATAAGGTGGTTGAAGCTGGTATAAGCCAGTTCAGACTGGCTAAGGCCGGTCTAAGGCGGTTAAGGCTGGAATAAGGCAGTTTAGACTGGTTTAGTTTTGTTGAGTCCACTGTAAAACAGTTATGTCTGGTTAAGGAGCTTTGGAGTGGTTTAGAATGCTGAAATCCGATAGATATTTTTTAAGCATAGCAAAAGTCGTTTTAGACTGGGTTTGACTGGTTAAGTCTGCTCTAAGGCGGTGACGGCTGGTATAAGCCGGTTTAGACTGGTTAAGACTGGCTACGTCTGGTATAAGGCCTGGCCTGATATGCGTCGTGCTTGGAGAGCACCAGCCCTGCCCTCAAGTTTTTCTTCCCCGGGCTCACTGCTCAGCTCTGCAATTCATCCATTCCGGCACCCAAAATCATTTCCAAACCACAATCCCACAGGTGACAACTCCTTTTTCCACACTCTGAGCCAATTCCCCTCAGAAAGAGGGAGTCACAAACAAGCCATCGACAACACCCTCAAGGATCCCACTCAGCCCACCTTCTGTCAAGGGACACGGGGTCTCTTCAGCCAGACTGGGGCACGGGCGTGAAACCATGAAGCCCAGCTGGCTGAGAGATGCAGCCAACAGGGTCCCCAGCTCCACAAGTGACTCCTCCTGCCCCACAAGTGGCTCCTCCTTCCACAGGAGCCATGGGGCAGGGTGTTAGGGGGGCCGTGATTGTTCCCACCCCACCAAAGATGCTCTTTCCTCTAGTGGCAGCCCTCAAGTGTCCCCGGCTCCTGGGACGGACACCAGGTCAACCCAGTGCCGGCGCTGCTGTGCCGAGTCCAACACGGTTAGACCTAGAATCGGCTAGACGTGACGGCTCCTCACCACGGCAGGTAGACCTTGCAGCCAGAATCGGGGAAGTGGCTGAATTCTGCTTAGTCACTTACTTCCCTCAAGTTGGTTAAAACACTTGAGCCTGTAAAGTCTGCTTAAGTCTGGTTCATTCACTTAAGTCTGGTTAAGGCTGCAATATGGCGGTTTTGACTGGTTTAGACTGGCGAAAGGTTATGTAAGGCAGACTAGACTGGAATGAACTGGTTATGTCTTGTATAAGAGGGTTAAGTCAGATATAATCCGATTTAGATAGGTTTAGTCCAGTACAAAGCGGTTAAGTCTGGAATATGGCGGTTTAGACTGGTTTAGACTGGTTAAGTCTGGTAAAGGTTGGTTAAGGCTGGTATAAGCCGGTTTAGACCTGTTTAGACTGGTTAAGTTTGGTATAGGTTGGTTAAGGATGGAACATGGCGGTTTAGACTGGCTATGTCTGGTATAAGGCGGTTAAAGGCTGGAATATTGCGTATTAGGGAGGTTTAGACTGGTTAAGTCCGGTATAGGGCGGTTAAGACTGGTATAAGGTGGTTTAGACTGCCACAGTGTGGTATAAGTTGGTTAAGTCTAGTACATGGCGGTTGAGACTAGTTTAGACTGTTTACGTCAGGTAGAGGCCCGTTAAGGCTGGTAAAAGCCGGTTAAGACTGGCTAAGTCTGGTATAACGCAGTTAAAGCTGGCATATGGCAGCTGAGGCTTGTTTAGATCGGTTAATTCCAGTAGAATTGGGATAAGGCTGGTATAAGCCGGTATAGACAGGCTAAGGCAGTATAATGCGGTTAAGGCTGGAATATGGCCGTTTAGAGTGGTTTAGACTGGTTAAGTCTAGTATATGACGGTTAAGGCTGGTATAAGATTGTTTAGATTGATTTAAACTGGTTAAGACTGGTTAAGCCCGATAAAAGGGGTTAAAGCTTGTCTAAGCCGGTTTAGAATGCCAAAGGCTGTTACGAGGCGGTTAGGGTTGGAATATGGCAGTTTAGACTGGTTTAGAGTGGTTAAGACCAGTATAAGGTGGTTAAGGCTGGTATAAGCCAGCTTAGACTGGCTAAGGCTATTATAAGTCGGTTAAGGATTGACTATGACAGTTGTACTGGTTTAGACTGCTTAAGTCAAGTATAGAGTGTTTAAGGCTGGCATAAGCCCGTTTAGACTGGTTAAGATAGGTATAAGGTGGTTAAAGCTGGTATAAGCCAGTTCAGACTGGCTAAGGCCGGTCTAAGGCAGTTAAGGCTGGAAATATGGCGGTTTATACTGGTTTAGTTTTGTTGAGTCCGCTAAAAGTCAGTTATGTCTGGTTAAAAAGTTTTGGAGTGGTTTAGTCAGCTGAAATCCGTTAGATATTTGCTAAGCATAGCAAAAGTCGTTTTAGACTGGGTTTGACTGGTTAAGTCTGCTCTAAGGCGGTGAAGGCTGGTATAAGCCTTTTTAGACTGGTTAAGACTGGCAACGTCTGGTATAAGGCCTGGCCTGATATGCTTCGTGCTTGGAGAGCGCCAGACCCGCCCTCAGGTTTTTCTTCCCCGGGCTCACTGCTCAGCTCCGCAATTCATCCATTCCGGCACCCAAAAGCATTTCCAAGCCACAATCCCACAGCTGACAACTCCTTTTTCCCCACTCTGAGCCAATTCCCCTCAGAAAGAGGGAGTCACAAACAAGTCATCGACAAAACCCTCAAGGATCCTACTCAGACCACCTTCTGTCAAGGGACGCGGGCTCTCTTCAGCCAGACTGGGGCACGGGCGTCAAACCATGAAGCCCAGCTGGCTGAGAGATGCAGCCAACAGGGTCCCCAGCCCCACAAGTGACTCCTCCTGCCCCACAAGTGGCTCCTCCTTCCACAGGAGCAATGGGGCAGGGTGCTAGGGGTCCCTGATCGTTCCCACACACCCAGGGATGCTCTTTCCTCTAGTGGCAGCCCTCAAGTGTCCCCGGCTCCTGGGACGGACACCAGGTCAACCCAGCGCCGGCGCTGCTGTGCCGAGTCCAACACGGGTAGACCTGGCACCCGGAATCGGCTAGACCTGACGGCTCCTCACCACGGCAGGTAGACCTGGCACCCAGAAGCCGGGAAGTGGCTGAAGTCTTCTTAGTCACTTACTTCCCTCGAGTTGGTTAAAACACTTGAGCCCGTAAAGTCTGCTTAAGTCTGGTTCATTCACTTAAGTCTTGTTAAGGCTGCATTATGGCGGTTTAGACTGGTTTAGACTGGTGAAAGGTTATGTAAGGCAGACTAGACTGGAATGAACTGGTTAAGTCTTGTATAAGGCAATTAAGATTGATATAAGACGGTGTAGACTGGTTAAGTCCGGTCTAAGGCGTTTAAGGCTGGTATAAGCCGGTTTAGACTGGTTAAGAATGGTTAAGTCTGGTATAAGGCAGTTAAGTCTGGTATAAGCTGGTTTAGACCGGTTTAGACTAGTTAAGACAAGTTAAGCCCGGTATAAAGGGGGTTAAGGCTTGTATAAGCCAGTTTAGACTGCCTAAGGCTGGTATGAGGGGTTAGGGCTGGAATATGGCAGTTTGGACTTGTTTACAGTGTTTAAGACTGGTATAAGGTGGTTAAAGCTGGTATAAGCCAGTTCAGACTGGCTAAGGCTATTATAAGTCGGTTAAGTATTGACTATGACAGTTTTTACTGGTTTAGACTGCTTAAGTCAGGTATAGAGTGTTTAAGGCTGGAATAAGCCTGTTTAGAATGGTTTAGCCTGATTTAGACTGGTTAAGCCAGGTATAAGGTGGTTAAAGCTGGTATAAGCAAGTTCCGACTGGCTAAGGCCGGTATAAGGCGGTTAAGGCTGGAAGATGGCAGTTTAGACTGGTTTAGTTTTGTTGAGTCTGCTATAAGGCAGTTATGTCTGGTTAAGGAGTTTTGGAGTGGTTTATACTGCTGAAATCTGATAGATATATGTTAAGCATAGCAAAAGTCATTTTAGACTGGGTTTGACTGGTTAAGTCTGCTCTAAGGTGGTGAAGGCTGGTATAAGCTGGTTTGGACTGGTTAAGACTGGCTACGTCTGGTATAAGGCCTGGCCTGATATACATCGTGCTTGGTGAGCACCAGCCCTGCCATCAGGTTTTTCTTCCCTGGGCTCACTGCTCAGCTCCGCAATTCATCCATTCCTGCACCCAAAAGCATTTCCAAGCCGCAATCCCACAGCCGATATCTCCCACAGCCTTAAAAAATCCACGGTTAAAAAGAAGAGGAGGGTGATTGTCTTGGGGGATTCCCTTCTCAAAGGAATGGAGGGTCCCATCTGTAGGCCGGACCCGATCCATAGGGAGGTCTGCTGCTTGCCGGGAGCATCAGTGAGGGACGTTGCTAGAAAGCTCCCTTCCCTGGTCAAAGACACCGACTACTACCCGCTCTTAGTTTTTCAAATTGATAATGAGGAAATAGAACATGGAAGACCTAAAGCCATCAAAAGGGACTTCAAGGAAATTGGGAGAATGATCGAGGGCTCTGGGGCACAGGTAATATTCAACTCCATCCCAATACTAAGGAACCAGGAGCAGGAAATGAGGAATAAGAAACGGGTTAATGAATGGCTTAGGGACTGGTGTGAGAAGAGGGGCTTTGGGTTCTTTAATCATGGGGAGGCCCACGCACCCCCAGGCTCTCTTACTAGGGATGGGACACGCCTGTCTGCTAGGGGGACAAAAGCCCTCACCAAAAACCTAGTTAAGCTCATAAATCGAGCTTTAAACTAGATGTGAGGGGGGAGGGGATGGAGGCCAGGCAGGATGGGAGTGAGCCTGGAGGTGAGACTTCAGAGGCAAAGGGGTGGTGTGCTGGCGATGCCTGCCGGTGTATCACAACTAAGCAAGAGGGGGTGAGTGCAGCTGGGGATGGTAGGCAGCAAACTGGCACTGTGGCCTTAGTTAAGTCAAGGATCGCTCAGTTTGGGAGGAGCCCAATTACGAAGGCTGAAGCTACGCTTGCCCAGCTGAAGTGCATTTACACCAATGCACACAGCATGGGAAATAAGAAGGAGGAGCTGGAAGCTGTGGTAGGGCAAGGAGACTATGATGTCATTGCCATTGTGGAGACGTGGTGGGATGACTCGTACAACTGGAGCGTACCCATGGTGGGGTATAAACCCTTTAGGAAGGACAGGAAGGGCAGAAGAGGAGGCAGGGTAGCCCTCTATGTTAGAGAGGGCTTTGATACCCTCGAACTGGACTACGATCAGGATGGGACTGAGCGCCTGTGGGTGAAAATCAGAGGAGTCCATGGGCAGGAAGGGATTGTGATGGGAGTCTGCTATAGACCACCCAGCCAAAAAGAAACAGCTGATGAGCTCTTCTACAAACAACTGAGTGTAGTCTCAAAATCGCTACCTCTAATCCTTGTGGGAGACTTCAATTTCCCAGATATAGGCTGGGAGTATAATACAGCAGAAAGGAAGCAGTCCCGGAGGTTCCTGGAGTGTGTGGAAGACAACTTCCTCACACAGCTGGTGAGCGAAACGACAAGGGATGGTGCCCTCCTGGACCTGCTGTTGGTGAACAGAGAAGGACTGGTGGGGGATGTGAAGGTTGGAGGACGCTTGGGGCAAAGCGATCATGAGATGATAGAGTTCTCAGTGCAGAGTAAGATGAAGAAGGAGGTTAGCAGAACAGTAGTCAACTTTCAGAGATCAGACTTTGGGCTGTTCAGAAGGCTGGTCGGAAAAGTCCCGTGGGAGGCGCTCCTTGAAGGCAAAGGTGTCCATGAGGGCTGGGCGCTCTTCAAGAAGGAACTCCTAGCAGCTCAGGGGAAAGCCGTCCCCAAGTTCCGGAAAAGTAGCCGGCGGGGTAAGAAACCAGCGTGATTGAGTAGGGAGGTCCTAAGAGACATCAATAGGAAGAGGAGGATCTACGACCTCTGGAGGAAGGGGCAGGCATCCTGGGTGGATTATAGGGAGGCAGTGAGAACGTGCAGGGAAAAAGTCAGGAGGGCTAAGGCCCAACTAGAAATGCGATTGACCAAGACTGTGAAAGACAACAAAAAGTCTTTCTACAAATACATCAACAGCAAAAGGAGGGCTAGGGAGAATCTCCAGTCCCTAGTAGATGCAGAGGGAGCAAGAGTAACAGAGGACGAAGACAAGGCTGAAGTGCTCAATGCCTACTTTGCCTCAGTCTTTAACAGTAAGGAAAATTGTTCCCTCTGTGCACAACCCCAAGGGTTGGAAGAGAAGTATGAGATTCCCAAGGTCCAAGAGGAGGTGGTTAGAGACTTGCTTGCCCAGCTAGATGCCCACAAGTCTATGGGGCCAGATGGAGTCCACCCCAGGGTTTTGAGGGAACTGGTAGATGTGCTGGCCAAACACCTTTCCATCATCTTCCAGCAGTCCTGGATGACTGGGGAGGTTCCGCTGGACTGGAGGCTGGCTGATGTCGTGCTCATCTATAAGAAGGGGCGCAGGGAGGATCCGGGGAACTACAGACCTGTCAGGCTGACCTCGGTACCCGAGAAAGGCATGGAGCGGGTGATCTTGAGTGTTATCAAGAAGCACTTGCAAGAGAACCGGGTGATCAGGCCCAGTCAACACGGGTTCATGAAAGGCAGGTCTTGCCAGACTAATCTGATCACCTTCTATGACCGAGTGACTAAACTCTTGGACGAGGGAAAGGCTGTGGATGTGGTCTTCCTGGACTTCAGTAAAGCCTTTGATACAGTTTCTCACAGCATTCTGCTTCGGAAACTGTCGGCCTCTGGCCTGGATGGGTGCACACATTCCTGGGTGGAAAACTGGTTGAATGACCGGGCCCAGAGGGTGGTGGTAAATGGAGTTAAATCCAGCTGGAGGCCAGTTACCAGTGGGGTTCCCCAGGGCTCAGTCCTGGGTCCAGTCCTGTTTAATGTCTTTATCAACGACCTGGATGAAGGCATTGAGTCCTCCCTTAGAAAGTTTGCAGATGACACCAAGCTGGGAGGAAGTGTGGATCTGCTGGAGAGTCGGGAGGCTCTGCAAAGGGACCTGAACAGGCTGGACTGCTGGGCTGAGACCAACGGCATGAGGTTTAACAAGGCCAAATGCCGGGTCCTGCACTTGGGGCACAACAACCCTAAGCAGAGGTACAAACTAGGAGAGACCTGGCTGGAAAGCTGCCAGGAGGAGAAGGACCTGTGGGTGCTGGTTGACAACTGACTGAACATGAGCCAGCAGTGTGCCCAGGTGGCCAAAAAGGTCAATGGAATCTTGGCTTATATCAGGAACGGTATGACTGGCAGATCCAGGGATGTTATTCTCCCCCTGTACTCGGCACTGGTGAGACCGCACCTCGAGTACTGTGTTCAGTTCTGGGCCGCTCACCACAAGAGGGATGTTGTGGCTCTGGAGCGAGTGCAGAGAAGGGCAACAAAGCTGGTGAAGGGGCTGGAGAACAAATCTTATGAGGAGCGGCAGGGAGAGCTGGGGTTGTTCAGCCTGGAGAAGAGGAGGCTGAGGGGAGACCTTATTATTCTCTACAACTCCCTGAAAGGAGGTTGTGGAGAGGAGGAAGCTGGGCTCTTCTCCCAAGTGACAGGGGACAGGATGAGAGGGAATGGCCTCAAGCTCTGCCAGGGGACATTTAGGTTTAAAATTAGGAAAATGTTCTTCATGGAGAGGGTGGTTAGGCATTGGAACAGTCTGCCAAGGGAGGTGGTTGTGTCACCATCCCTGGAGGTGTTTAAGGTTAAGGTAGTAGAGGTGCTTAGGAGCATGATTTAGAGATTGGTGGGAACGGTTAGACTCAACAATCCAGTGGGTCTCTTCAAACCTGGTCATTCTGTGATTCTCTGATGCTGTGAAATCGCCATGTTCCAGTTTAAACGCCTTATAAAAGACATAGCCGGTCTAAACCGCCATGTTCCAGCCTTAACCGCCCTATACCGGACTTAACCAGTCTAAGCCGGCTTATACCAGCCTTAACCGCCTTATACCGGTCTTAACGACTCTAAACTAGTCTAAACTGCCAAATTCCAGCATAACCGCCTCATACCAGAGTTAGCCAGTCTAAACTGGCTTAGACAAGCCTTAACCCCCATTATACCGGGCTTACCAGTCTTAACCAAACTAAACCAGTCTAAACTGGCTTATACCAGCCTTCACCGCCTTAGAGCAGACTTAACCAGTCAAACCCAGTCTAAAACGACTTTTGCTATGCTTAAAAAATATCTAGCGGATTTCAGCAGTTTAAACCAGTTCAAAAATCCTTAACCAGACATAACTGCCTTATAGCGGACTCAACAAAACTAAAACAGTCTAAACCGCCATATTCCAGCCTTAACCGCCTTAGACCGGCCTTAGCCAGTCTGAACTGGCTTATACTAGCTTTAACCACCTTATACCTGGCTTAACATGTCTAAATCAGTCTAAACAAGGCTAAACGGGCTTATTCCATCCTTAAACCCTCTATAGTTGACTTAAGCAGTCTAAACCAGTAAAAACTATCATATTCAATCCTTAACCGACTTATAATAGCCTTAGCCAGTCTAAGCTGGCTTATACCAGCCTTAACCACCTTCTACTGCTCTTAACCACCCTAAACCAGTCTAAACTGCCATATTCCAGCCCTAACTGCCTTATACCAGCCTTAGGCAGTCTAAACTGGCTTAGACAAGCTTTAACCCCTTTTACAGGGCTTAACCAGTCTTAACCAATTTAAACCAGTCTAAACCATCTTATACCAGCCTTAACCGTCATATACTAGACTTAACCAGTCTAAACCAATCTAAACGGCCATATTCCAGCCTTAACCGCCTTATACTGCCTTAGACTGTCTATACCGGCTTATACCAGCCTTATCCCAATTCTACTGGAATTAACCGATCTAAACAAGCCTCAGCTGCCATATGCCAGCTTTAACTGCGTTATACCAGACTTAGCCAATCTTAACCGGCTTTTACCAGCCTTAACGGGCCTCTACCTGACGTAAAAATTCTAAACTAGTCTAAACCGCCATGTACCAGCCTTAACCGACTTATACCAGACTTTGGCAGTCTAAACCACCTTATACCAGTCTTAACCGCCCTATACCGGACTTAACCAGTCTAAACCTCCCTAATACGCAATATTCCAGCCTTTAACCTCCTTATACCAGACATAGAAATTCGAAACCTCCATGTTCCAGCCTTAACCGCCCTATACCCAACTTAACCAATCTAAACCGCCATGTACTAGCCTTAACCGCCCTATACCAGACTTAACCAGTCTAAACCGCCCTCTACTAGACTTAACCAGTCTAAACCAGTGTAAACCGCCATATTCCATCCTTAACCGCCTTAGACCAGACTTAAACAGTCTAAACCGGCTTATACCAGTCTTAACCAACTCATAATAGCTTTAGCCAGTCAAAACTTGTTTATACAAGCCTTAACCCCCTTTATACTGGGTTTAACCTGTCTTAACCAGTCTAAACCAGTCTAAATCGGCTTATACCAGCCTTAACCGCCCTATACCAGACTTAACCAGCCTAAAAAACTCTAAACCGACATGTTCCAGCCTTAACAGCCTTATACCAGACATAGCCAGTCTAAACCGCCACGTTCCAGCCTTGACCACCCTATACCAAACTTAACCAGTCTAACCCGGTCTAAACTGGCTTATACCATCCTTAACCAACCTATACCAGACTTAACCAGTCTAAACCAGTCTAAACTGCCATATTCCAACCTTAACCGCCTTGTACCAGACTTAACCAATCTAAATCGGATTATACCAGTCTTAACCCTCTTATACAAGACTTAAGCAGTTCATTACAATCTAGTCTGACTTACATAATCTTTCACCAGTCTAAACCAGTCTAAAGTGCCATATTACAGCCTTAACCGCCTTAGACCGGCCTTAGCCAGTCTGAACTGGCTTATACCAGCTTTAACCACCTTATAATTAGCTTAACCAGTCTAAACCACGCTAAATCATGCTAAAGGGGCTTATTCCAGCCTTAAATACTCTATACCTGACTTAAGCAGTCTAAACCAGTACAAACTGTCATAGTCAATCCTTAACCGACTTATAATAGCCTTAGCCAGTCTAAGCTGGCTTATACCAGCCTTAACCGCCTTATACTGGTCTTAACCACTCTAAACCAGTCTAAACTGCCATATTCCAGCCCTAACCGCCTCATACCAGCCCTAGCCCATCTAAACTGGCTTATACAAGCCTTAACTCCCTTTAGACCGGGCTTAACCAGTCTTAACCAGTCTAAACCAGTCTAAACCGGCTTATACCAGCCTTAAACGCCCTATACTAGACTTAACCAGTCTAAACCACTATAAACGGCCATATTCCAACCTTAACCGCCTTATACTAGCCTTAGCCTGTCTATACTGGCTTATACCAGCCTTAACCCACTTCGACTGGAATTAACCAGTCTAAACAAGTCTCAGCTGCCATATGCCAGCCTTAACTGCATTATACTAGACTTAGCTAGTCTTAACCGGCTTTTACCAGCCTTAATGGGCCTCTACCTCACGTAACCAGTCTAAACTAGTCTAAATCGCCATGTTCCAGCCTTAACTGCCTTATACCAGACTTAGCCAGTCTAAACCGCCTTATACTAGTCTTAACCGGCATATACCAGACTTAACCAGTCTAAACCGGTCTAAACCGGCTTATACCAGCCTTAACCTCCCTATACCAGACTTATCCTGTCTAAACCAATCTAAACCACCATGTTCCAGCCTTAACCGCCCTATACCGTATTTAACCAGTCCAAACCAGTCTAAACCGGCTTATACCAGTCTTAACCACCCTACACCAGACTTAACCAGTCTAAACCAGTCTAAACCGCCATATTCCAGCTATAACCGCCTTAGACCGGACTTAACCAGTCTAAACCGGCTTATACCAGTCTTAACTGCCTTATACAAGACTTAACCAGTTCATTCCAGTCTAGTCTGCCTTACATAAGCTTTAACCAGTCTAAACCAGTCTAAAGCGCCATATTGCAGCCTTAACCACACTTAAGTGAAAGAACCAGACTTAAGCAGGGAGGGGGCGGTCCCGGAAGCTCCCACGGTGGATTAACTAGACTGGAATAAACTGGTCAAGTCTTGTATAAGGCAGTTAAGACTGGTATAAGCCGGTTTAGACTAGTTAAGTCCGGTCTAAGGCGGTTAAAGCTGGAATATGGCGGTTTAGAGTGGTTTAGACAGGTTAAGTCTGGTATATAGCGGTTAAGGCTGGTATAAGTCGATTTAGACCGGTTTAGACTCGTTAAGTCCGGTATAGGGCGGTTAAGACTGGTATAAGGCGGTTTAGACTGGCTAAGTCTGGTATAAGGCGGTTAAGGCTGAAACATGGCTGTTTAGTCTAGTTTAGACTGGTTACATCTGGTAGAGGCCCGTTAAGGCTGGTAAAAGCCGGTTAAGAATGGCTAAGTCTGGTATAACGCAGTTAAGGCTGGAATATGGCGGCTGAGACTTGTTTAGATTGGTCAATTCCAATCGAATTGGGTTAAGGCTGGTATAAGCCGGTATAGGCAGGCTAAGGCTAGTATAAGGCGGTTAAGTCTGGAATATGGCGATTTAGACTGGTTTGGACTGGATAAGTCTAGTATAGGGCAGTTAAGGCAGGTATAAGCCGGTTTAGACAGGTTAAGACTGGTTAAGCCTGGTATAAAGGGGGTTAAGGCTTGTCTAAGCCAGTTTAGACTGCCTAAGGCTAGTATGAGGCGGTTAGGGCTGGAATATGGCAGTTTAGACTGGTTTAGAGTGGTTAAGACCGGTATAAGGCAGTTAAGGCTGGTATAAGCCAGCTTAGACTGGCTAAGGCTATTATAAGTCGGTTAAGGATTGACTATGACAGTTTGTACTGGTTTAGACTGCTTTAGTCAGGTATAGAGTGTTTAAGGCTGGAATAACCCCTTTTAGCCTGGTTTAGCCTGGTTTAGAATGGTTAAGCCAGGTATAAGGTGGTTAAAGCTTGTATAAGCCTGTTCAGACTGGCTAAGGCCGGTCTAAGGCAGTTAAGGCTGAAATAAGGCAGTTTAGACTGGTTTAGTTTTGTTGAGTCCGCTGTAAAACAGTTATGTCTGGTTAAGGAGTTATGGAGTTGTTTAGACTGCTGAAATCCGTTAGATATTTGTTAAGCATAGCAAAAGTCGTTTTAGACTGGGTTTGACTAGTTAATTCTGCTCTAAGGCGGTGAAGGGTGGTATAAGCCATTTTAGACTGGTTAAGATCGGTTACGTCTGGTATAAGGCCTGGCCTGATATACATCGTGCTTGGAGAGCGCCAGCCCTGCCCTCAGGTTTTTCTTCCCCGGGCTCACTGCTCAGCTCCGCAATTCATCCATTCCTGCACCCAAAAGCATTTCCAAGCCACAATCCCACAGCTGACAACTCCTTTTTCCCCACTCTGAGCCAATTCCCTTCAGAAAGAGGGAGTCACAAACAAGCCATCGACAACACCCTCAAGGATCCCACTCAGACCACCTTCTGTCAAGGGACGCGGGCTCTCTTCAGCCAGACTGGGGCACGGGCGTCAAACCATGAAGCCCAGCTGGCTGAGAGATGCAGTCAACAGGGTTCCCAGCCCCACAAGTGACTCCTCCTGCCCCACAAGTGACTCCTCCTTCCACAGGAGCCATGGGGCAGGGTGTTAGGGGGCCCTGATCTTTCCCATCCACCCAAGGATGCTCTTTCCTCTAGTGGCAGCCCTCAAGTGTCCCCGGCACCTGGGACTGACACCAGGTCAACCCAGAGCTGGCACTGCTGTGCCGAGTCAACATGGGTTGACCTGACACCCGGAATCGGGTAGACCTGACGGCTACTCACCACGGCAGGTAGACCTGGCACCGAGAAGCAGGGAAGTGGCTGAAGTCTGCTTAGTCACTTACTTCCCTCGAGTTGGTTAAAACACTTGAGCCCGTAAAGTCTGCTTAAGTCTGGTTCATTCACTTAAGTCTAGTTAAGGCTGGAATAAGCCCATTTAGCCTGGTTTAGACTGATTTAGACTTGTTACGCCAGGTATAAGGTGGTTAAAGATGGTATAAGCCAGGTATAAGGTGGTTAAAGATGTTATAAGCCAGTTCAGACTGACTAAGGCCGGTCTAAGGCGGTTAAGGATGTAATATGGCGGTTTAGACTCTTTTAGTTTTGTTGAGTCCGCTATAAGACGGTTATGTCTGGTTAAGGAGTTTTGGAGTGGTTTAGACTGCTGAAATCCGATAGATATTTTTTAAGCATACCAAAAGCCGTTTTAGACTGGGTTTGATTGGTTAAGTCTGCTCTAAGGCGGTGAAGGCTCGTATAAGCCAGTTTAGACTGGTTTAGTTTGGTTAAGACTGGTAAGCCCGGTATAATGGGGGTTAAGGCTCGTTTAAGCCAGTTTAGACTGGCTAAGTCTGGTATGAGGCGGTTATGCTGGAATTTGGCAGTTTAGAGTGGTTAAGACCGGTATAAGGCGGTGAAGGCTGGTATAAGCCGGCTTAGACTGGTTAAGTCCGGTATAGGGCGGTTAAGGCTGGAACATGGCGGTTTAGACCGGCTATGTCTTGTATAAGGCGTTTAAAGCTGGAACATGGCGATTTCACAGAATCACAGAATCACAGAATGACCAGGTTTGAAGAGACCCACTGGATTGTTGAGTCTAACCATTCCCACCAATCTCTAAATCATGCTCCTAAGCACCTCTACTACCCTAACCTTAAACACCTCCAGGGATGGTGACTCAACCACCTTCCTAGGCAGACTGTTCCAATGCCTAACCACCCTCTCCATGAAGAACTTTTTCCTAATTTTAAACCTAAATGTCCCCTGGCAGAGCTTGAGGCCATTCCCTCTCATCCTGTCCCCTGTCAATTGGGAGAAGAGGCCAGCTTCCTCCTCTCCACAACCTCCTTTCAGGGAGTTGTAGAGAATAATAAGGTCTCCCCTCAGCCTCCTCTTCTCCAGGCTGAACAACCCCAGCTCTCTCAGCCGCTCCTCATAAGATTTGTTCTCCAGCCCCTTCACCAGCTTTGTTGCCCTTCTCTGGACTCGCTCCAGAGCCACAACATCCCTCTTGTGGTGAGGGGCCCAGAACTGAACACAGTACTCAAGGTGCGGTCTCACCAGTGCCGAGTACAGGGGGAGAATAACCTCCCTGGACCTGCCAGTCACACCGTTCCTGATACAAGCCAAGATTCCATTGACCTTTTTGGCCACCTGGGCACACTGCTGGCTCATGTTCAGTCGGTTGTCAACCAGCACCCCCAGGTCCTTCTCCTCCTGGCAGCTTTCAAGCCAGGTCTCTCCTAGTTTGTACCTCTGCTTAGGGTTGTTGTGCCCCAAGTGCAGGACCCAGCATTTGGCCTTGTTAAACCTCATGCCGTTGGTCTCAGCCCAGCAGTCCAGCCTGTTCAGGTCCCTTTGCAGAGCCTCCCAACCCTCCAGCAGATCCACACTTCCTCCCAGCTTGGTGTCATTTGCAAACTTTGCTAAGAGAGGACTCAATGCCTTCATCCGGTCGTTGATAAAGACATTAAACAGGACTGGACCCAGCACTGAGCCCTGGGGAACCCCTCTGGTAACTGGCCTCCCGCTGGATTTAGCTCCATTTACCACCACCCTCTGGGCCCGGTCATTCAACCAGTTTTCCACCCAGGAGAGTGTGCACCCATCCAGGCCAGAGGCCGACAGTTTCCGAAGCAGAATGCTATGAGAAACTGTATCAAAGGCTTTACTGAAGTCCAGGAAGACCACATCCACAGCCTTTCCCTCGTCCAAGAGTTTAGTCACTTGGTCATAGAAGGTGATCAGATTAGTCTGGCAAGACCTGCCTTTCATGAACCCGTGTTGACTGGGCCTGATCACCCGGTTCTCTTGCAAGTGCTTCTTGATAACACTCAAGATCACCCGCTCCATGCCTTTCTCGGGTACCGAGGTCAGGCTGACAGGCCTGTAGTTCCCCGGATCCTCCCTGTGCACCTTCTTATAGATGAGCACGACATCAGCCAGCCTCCAGTCCAGCGGAACCTCCCCAGTCATCCAGGACTGCTGGAAGATGATGGAAAGGGGTTTGGCCAGCACATCCACCAGTTCCTTCAAAACCCTTGGGTGGACTCCATCCGGCCCCATAGACTTGTGGGCATCTAGCTGGGCAAGCAAGTCTCTAACCACCTCCTCTTGGACCTTGGGAATCTCATACTTCTCTTCCAACCCTTGGGGTTGTGCACAGAGGGAACAATTTTCCTTACTGTTAAAGACTGAGGCAAAGTAGGCATTGAGCACTTCAGCCTTGTCTTCGTCGCCTGTTACTCTTGCTCCCTCTGCATCTACTAGGGACTGGAGATTCTCCCTAGCCCTCCTGTTGCTGTTGACGTATTTGTAGAAAGACTTTTTGTTGTCTTTCACAGTCTTGGTCAATCGCATTTCTAGTTGGGCCTTAGCCCTCCTGACTTTTTCCCTGCACATTCTCACTGCCTCCCTATAGTCCACCCAGGATGCCTGCCCCTTCCTCCAGAGGTCGTAGATCCTTCTCTTCCTATTGATGTCTCTTAGGACCTCCCTACTCAATCACGCTGGTTTCTTACCCCTCCGGCTACTTTTCCGGAACTTGGGGACGGCTTTCTCCTGAGCTGCTAGGAGTTCCTTCTTGAAGAGCGCCCAGCCCTCATGGACACCTTTGCCTTCAAGGAGCGCCTCCCACGGGACTTTTCCGACCAGCCTTCTGAACAGCCCAAAGTCTGCTCTCTGATATTTGAGGGAGACTGTTCTGCTAACCTCCTTCTTCATCTTACTCTGCACTGAGAACTCTATCATCTCATGATCGCTTTGCTCCAAGCGTCCTCCAACCTTCACATCCCCCACCAGTCCTTCTCTGTTCACCAACAGCAGGTCCAGGAGGGCACCGTCCCTTGTCGGTTCGCTCACCAGCTGTGTGAGGAAGTTGTCTTCCACACACTCCAGGAACCTCTGGGACTGCTTCCTTTCTGCTGTATTATACTCCCAGCCTATATCTGGGAAATTGAAGTCTCCCACAAGGATTAGAGGTAGCGATTTTGAGACTACACTCAGTTGTTTGTAGAAGAGCTCATCAGCTGCTTCTACTTGGCTGGGTGGTCTATAGCAGACTCCCATCACAATCCCTTCCTGCCGATGGATTCCTGTGATTTTCACCCACAGGCACTCAGTCCCATCCTGATCGTAGTCCAGTTCGAGGGTATCAAAGCCCTCTCTAACACAGAGGGCTACCCCACCTCCTCTTCTGCCCTTCCTGTCCTTCCTAAAGAGTTTATACCCCACCCTGGGTACGCTCTATTTGTACGAGTCATCCCACCACGTCTCCGCAATGGCAACGACATCGTAGTCTCCTTGCTCTACCACAGCTTCCAGCTCCTCCTTCTTATTTCCCATGCTGTGTGCATTGGTGTAAATGCACTTCAGCTGGGCAGACGTAGCTTCAGCCTTCGTAATTGGGCTCCTCCCAACTGAGCAGTCCTTGACTTAACTAAGGCCACAGTGCCAGTTTGCTGCCTACCATCCTCAGCTGCACTCACCCCCTCTTGCTTAGTTGTGATATACCGACAGGCATCGCCAGCACACCACCCCTTTGCCTCTGAAGTCTCACCTCCAGGCTCACTCCCATCCTGCCTGGCCTCCATCCCCTCCCCCCTCACATCTAGTTTAAAGCTCGATTTATGAGCTTAACTAGGTTTTTGGTGAGGGCTTTTGTCCCCCTAGCAGACAGGCGTGTCCCATCCCTAGTAAGAGAGCCTGGGGTTGCGTGGGCCTCCCCATGATTAAAGAACCCAAAGCCCCTCTTCTCACACCAGTCCCTAAGCCATTCATTAACCCGTTTCTTATTCCTCATTTCCTGCTCCTGGTTCCTTAGTATTGGGATGGAGTTGAATATTACCTGAGCCCCAGAGCCCTCGATAATTTACCCAAGTGCCTTGAAGTCCCTTTTGATGGTTTTAGGCCTTCTATGTTCTATTTCCTCATTACCAATTTGAAAAACTAAGAGCGGGTAGTAGTCCGTGTCTTTGACCAGGGAAGGGAGCTTTCTAGTAACGTCCCTCACTGAGGCTCTCGGCAAGCAGCAGACCTCCCTATGGAGTGGGACTTGCCTACAGATGGGACCCTCCATTCCTTTGAGAAGGGAATCCCCCAAGACAATCACCCTCCTCTTCTTTTTAACCGAGGACGTTTTTAAGGCTGTGGGAGTTGTCAGCTGTGGGATTGTGGCTTGGAAATGCTTTTGGGTGCAGGAATGGATGAATTGCGGAGCTGAGCAGTGAGCCCGGGAAATAAAATCCTGAGGGCAGGGCTGGTGCTCTCCAAGCACCACGCATATCAGGCCAGGCGTTATACCAATCGTAGCCAGTCTTAACCAGTCTAAACGGGCTTACACCAGCCTTCACCGCCTTAGAGCAGACTTAACCAGTCAAACCCAGTCTAAAATGACTTTTGCTATGCTTAACATATATCTATCGGATTTCAGCACTCTAAACCACTGCAAAACTCCTTAACCAGACATAACTGCCTTATAGCAGACTCAACAAAACTAAACCACTCTAAACCGCCATATTCCAGCCTTAACCGCCTTATACCGGACTTAACCAGCCTAAACACGGCTAAACCAGGCTAAAAGGGCTTATTCCAGCCTTAAACACTCTATACCTGACTTAAGCAGTCTAAACCAGTAAAAACTGTCATAGTCAATCCTTAACTGAATTACAGGAGCCTTAGCCAGACTAAGCTGGCTTATACCAGCCTTAACCGCCTAATACCGGTCTTAACAACTCTAAACCAGTCTACACTGAAATATTCCAGCCCTAACCGCCTCATACCAGCCTTAGGCAGACTAAACTGGCTTATACAAGCCTTAAGCCTCTTTATACCGGGCTTAACTAGTCTTAACCAGTCTAAACCAGTCTAAACCGGCTTATACCAGCCTTAACCGCCCGATACCAGACTTAACCAGTCTAAACCACTCTAAACCACCATATTCCAGCCTTAACCGCTTTATACTAGCCTTAGCCTATCTATACCGGATTATACCAGCCTTAACAAACTTCGACTGGAATTAACCAGTCTAAACAAGCCTCCTCCGCCATATGCCAGCCGTAAATGCATTATACCAGACTTAGCCAGTTTTAATCAGCTTCTACCAGCCTTAATGGTCCTCTACCTGACGTAAACAGTCTAAACTAGTCTAAACCGCCATGTTCCAGCCTTAACTGCCTTATACCATACTTAGCCAGTCTAAATCACTTTATACACGTCTTAACCGCCCTATAACAGACTTAACCAGTCTAAACTGGTCGAAACTGGCTTATACCAGCCTTAACCAACCTATACCAGACTTAACCTTTCTAAACCACTCTAAACCACCATATTCCAGCCTGAAACGCATTATACCAGACATAGCCAGTCTAAACCGCAATGTTCCAGCCATAACCGCTCTATAGTGGACTTAACCATTCTAAACCAGTCTAAAGCGCCTTATACAGCCTTAACCAGACTTAAGACTATGAACCAGACTTAAGCAGACTTTACGGGCTCAAGTGTTTTAACCAACTCGAGGGAAGTAAGTGACTAAGCAGACTTCAGCCACTTCCCGGCTTCTGGCTGCCAGGTCTACCTGCCGTGGTGAGTAGCCGTCAGGTCTACCCAATTCCGGGTGCCAGGTCTACCCGTGTTGGACTCAGCACAGCAGCGCCAGCTCTGGGTTGACCTGGTGTCCGTCCCAGGTGCCGGGGACACTTGAGGGCTGCCACTAGAGGAAAGAGCATCCATGAGTGGGGTGGGAACGATCAGTGCCCCCTAACACCCTGCCCCATCGCTCCTGCGGAAGGAGAAGCCACTTGTGGGGCAGGAGGAGTCACTTGTGGGGCTGGGGACCCTGTTGACTGCATCTCTCAGCCAGCTGGGCTTCATGGTTTGACGCCCGTGCCCCAGTCTGGCTGAACAGAGCCCGCGTCCCTTGACAGAAGGTGGGCTGAGTGGGATCCTTGAGGGTGTTGTCTATGGCTTGTTTGTGACTCCCTCTTTCTGAGGGGAATTGGCTCAGAGTGGGGAAAAAGGAGTTGTCAGCTGTGGGATTGTGGCTTGGAAATGCTTTTGGGTGCCAGAATGGATGAATTGCAGAGCTGAGCAGTGAGCCCAGGGAAGAAAAAACTGAAGGAAGGTCTGGCGCTCTCCAAGCACCACGCATATCAGGCCAGGCCTTATACCAGACGTAGATAGTCTTAACCAGTCTAAACCGGCTTATACCAGCCTTCACCGCCTTAGAGCAGACTTAACCAGTCAAACCCAGTCTAAAACGACTTTTGCTATGCTTAGCAAATATCAATCGGATTTCAGCAGTCTAAACCACTCCAAAACTCCTTAACCAGACATAACTGCCTTATAGTGGACTGAACAAAACTAAACCAGTCTAAACCGCCATCTTCCAGCCTTAACCGCATTAGACCGGCCTTAGCCAGTCTGAACTGGCTTATACCAGCTTTAACCACCTTATAATTGGCTTAACCAGTCTAAACCAGGCTAAATCATGCTAAAGGGGCTTATTCCAGCCTTAAATACTCTATACCTGACTTAAGCAGTCTAAACCAGTACAAACTGTCATAGTCAATCCTTAACCGACTTATAATAGCCTTAGCCAGTCTAAGCTGGCTTATACCAGCCTTAACCGCCTTATACTGGTCTTAACCACTCTAAACCAGTCTAAACTGCCATATTCCAGCCCTAACCGCCTCATACCAGCCCTAGCCAGTCTAAACTGGCTTATACAAGCCTTAACCCCCTTTAGACCGGGCTTAACCAGTTTTAACCAGTCTAAACCACGATAAACGGCCATATTCCAGCCTTAACCGCCTTATACTAGCCTTAGCCTGTCTATACTGGCTTAAACCAGCATTAACCCACTTCGACTGGAATTAACCAGTCTAAACAAGTCTCAGCTGCCATATGCCAGCCTTAACTGCATTCTACTAGACTTAGCTAGTCTTAACCGGCTTTTACCAGCCTTAATGGGCCTCTACATCACGTAACCAGTCTAAACTAGTCTAAATCGCCATGTTCCAGCCTTAACCGCCTTATACCAGACTTAGCCAGTCTAAACCGCCTTATACTAGTCTTAACCGGCATATACCAGACTTAACCAGTCCAAACCGGTCTAAACCGGCTTATACCAGCCTTAACCTCCCTATACCAGACTTAACCTGTCTAAACCAATCTAAACCGCCATGGTCCATGCCTTAACTGCCCTATACCGTATTTAACCAGTCTAAACCAGTCTAAACCAGCTTATACCAGTCTTAACCACCCTACACCAGACTTAACCAGTCTAAACCAGTCTAAACCGCCATATTCCAGCTATAACCGCCTTAGACCGGACTTAACCAATCTAAACCGGCTTATACCAGTCTTAACTGCCTTATACAAGACTTAACCAGTTCATTCCAGTCTAGTCTGCCTTTACATAAGCTTTAACCAGTCTAAACCAGTCTAAAGCGCCATATTGCAGCCTTAACCACACTTAAGTGAATGAACCAGACTTAAGCAGGGAGGGGGCGGTCCCGGAAGCTCCCACGGTGGATTAACTAGACTGGAATAAACTGGTCAAGTCTTGTATAAGGCAGTTAAGACTGGTATAAGCCGGTTTAGACTGGTTAAGTCCGGTCTAAGGCGGTTAAAGCTGGAATATGGCGGTTTAGTGTGGTTTAGACAGGTTAAGTCTGGTATAGGGAGGTTAAGGCTGGTATAAGCCGGTTTAGACCGGTTTAGACTGGTTAAGTCCGGTATAGGGCGGTTAAGACTGGTATAAGTCGGTTTAGACTGGCTAAGTCTGGTATAAGGCGGTTAAGGCTGAAACATGGCTGTTTAGACTAGTTTAGACTGGTTACATCAGGTAGAGGCCCGTTAAGGCTGGTAAAAGCCAGTTAAGACTGGCTAAGTCTGGTATAACGCAGTTAAGGCTGGAATATGGCGGCTGAGACTTGTTTAGATTGGTCAATTCCAGTCGAATTG
Source organism: Clamator glandarius (assembly GCA_033459285.1). Lineage (NCBI taxonomy): Eukaryota > Metazoa > Chordata > Aves > Cuculiformes > Cuculidae > Clamator > Clamator glandarius. Next base: position 100,897 of record JAUNZM010000003.1, on the reverse strand, counting down.
GGTTAAGGCTGGTATAAGCCGGTATAGGCAGGCTAAGGCTAGTATAAGGCGATTAAGTCTGGAATATGGCAATTTAGACTGGTTTGGACTGGATAAGTCTAGTATAGGGCAGTTAAGGCAGGTATAAGCCGGTTTAGACAGGTTAAGACTGGTTAAGCCTGGTATAAAGGGGGTTAAGGCTTGTCTAAGCCAGTTTAGACTGCCTAAGGCTGGTATGAGGCGGTTAGGGCTGGAATATGGCAGTTTAGACTGGTTTAGAGTGGTTAAGCCTGGTATAAGGCAGTTAAGGCTGGTATAAGCCAGCTTAGACTGGCTAAGGCTATTATAAGTCGGTTAAGGATTGACTATGACAGTTTTTCCTGGTTTAGACTGCTTAAGTCAGGTATAGAGTGTTTAAGGCTGGAATAACCCCGTTTAGCCTGGTTTAGAATGGTTAAGCCAGGTATAAGGTGGTTAAAGCTTGTATAAGCCTGTTCACACTGGCTAAGGCCGGTCTATGGCAGTTAAGGCTGGAATAAGGTGGTTTAGACTGGTTTAGTTTTGTTGAGTCCGCTGTAAAACAGTTATGTCTGGTTAAGGAGTTATGGAGTTGTTTAGACTGCTGAAATCCGTTAGATATTTGTTAAGCATAGCAAAAGTCGTTTTAGACTGGGTTTGACTGGTTAAGTCTGCTCTAAGGCGGTGAAGGCTGGTATAGGCCGGTTTAGACTGGTTAAGACTGGCTACGTCTGGTATAAGGCCTGGCCTGATATACATCGTGCTTGGAGAGCGCCAGCCCTGCCCTCAGGTTTTTCTTCCCCGGGCTCACTGCTCAGCTCCGCAATTCATCCATTCCTGCACCCAAAAGCATTTCCAAGCCACAATCCCACAGCTGACAACTCCTTTTTCCCCACTCTGAGCCAATTCCCCTCAGAAAGAGGGAGTCACAAACAAGTCATCGACAAAACCCTCAAGGATCCCACTCAGACCACCTTCTGTCAAGGGACGCGGGCTCTCTTCAGCCAGACTGGGGCACGGGCGTCAAACCATGAAGCCCAGCTGGCTGAGAGATGCAGTCAACAGGGTCCCCAGCCCCACAAGTGACTCCTTGTGCCCCACAAGTGGCTCCTCCTTCCACAGGAGCGATGGGGCAGGGTGTTAGGGGGCCCTGATCTTTCCCATCCACCCAAGGATGCTCTTTCCTCTAGTGGCAGCCCTCAAGTGTCCCCGGCTCCTGGGATGGACACCAGGTCAACCCAGAGCCGGCGCTGCTGTGCCGAGTCCAACACGGGTAGACCTGGCACCCGGAATCGGGTAGACCTGATGGCTCCTCACCACGGCAGGTAGACCTGGCACCGAGAAGCCGGGAAGTGGCTGAAGTCTGCTTAGTCACTTACTTCCCTCGAGTTGGTTAAAACACTTGAGCCCGTAAAGTCTGCTTAAGTCTGGTTCATTCACTTAAGTCTAGTTAAGGCTGGAATAAGCCCGTTTAGCCTGGTTTAGACTCATTTAGGCTTGTTAAGCCAGGTATAAGGTGGTTAAAGATGGTATAAGCCAGTTCAGACTGGCTAAGGCCGGTCTAAGTCGGTTAAGGCTGGAATATGGCGGTTTAGACTGTTTTAGTTTTGTTGAGTCCGCTATAAGGCAGTTATGTCTGGTTAAGGAGTTTTGGAGTGGTTTAGACTGATGAAATCCGATAGATATTTTTTAAGCATACCAAAAGCCGTTTTAGACTGGGTTTGATTGGTTAAGTCTGCTCTAAGGTGGTGAAGGCTCGTATAAGCCAGTTTAGACTGGTTTAGTTTGGTTAAGACTGGTAAGCCCGGTATAATGGGGGTTAAGGCTCGTTTAAGCCAGTTTAGACTGGCTAAGTCTGGTATGAGGCGGTTATGCTGGAATTTGGCAGTTTAGAGTGGTTAAGACCGGTATAAGGCGGTTAAGGCTGGTATAAGCCGGCTTAGACTGGTTAAGTCCGGTATAGGGCGGTTAAGGCTGGAACATGGCGGTTTAGACCGGCTATGTCTTTTATAAGGCGTTTAAAGCTGGAACATGGCGGTTTCACAGAATCACAGAATCACAGAATGACCAGGTTTGAAGAGACCCACTGGATTGTTGAGTCTAACCATTCCCACCAATCTCTAAATCATGCTCCTAAGCACCTCTACTACCCTAAACTTAAACACCTCCAGGGATGGTGACTCAACCACCTCCCTTGGCAGAATATTCCAATGCCTAACCACCCTCTCCATGAAGAAATTTTTCGTAATTTTAAACCTAAATGTCCCCTGGCAGAGCTTGAGGCCATTCCCTCTCGTCCTGTCCCCTGTCACTTGGGAGAAGAGGCCAGCTTCCTCCTCTCCACAACCTCCTTTCAGGGAGTTGTAGAGAGTAATAAGGTCTCCCTTCAACCTCCTCTTCTCCAGGCTGAACAACCCCAGCTCTCCCTGCCGCTCCTCATAAGATTTGTTCTCCAGCCCCTTCACCAGCTTTGTTGCCCTTCTCTGCACTCGCTCCAGAGCCACAACATCCCTCTTGTGGTGAGGGGCCCAGAACTGAACACAGTACTCGAGGTGCGGTCTCACCAGTGCCGAGTACAGGGGGAGAATAACCTCCCTGGACCTGCCGGTCACACCGTTCCTAATACAAGCCAAGATTCCATTGACCTTTTTGGCCACCTGGGCACACTGCTGGCTCATGTTCAGTCGGTTGTCAACCAGCACCCCCACGTCCTTCTCCTCCTGGCAGCTTTCCAGCCAGGTCTCTCCTAGTCTGTAACTCTGCTTAGGGTTGTTGTGCCCCAAGTGCAGGACCCGGCATTTGGCCTTGTTAAACCTCATGCCGTTGGTCTCAGCCCAGCAGTCCAGCCTGTTCAGGTCCCTTTGCAGAGCCTCCCGACCCTCCAGCAGATCCACACTTCCTCCCAGCTTGGTGTCATCTGCAAACTTTCTAAGGGAGGACTCAATGCCTTCATCCAGGTCGTTGATAAAGACATTAAACAGGACTGGACCCAGCACTGAGCCCTGGGGAACCCCACTTGTCACTGGCCTCCAGCTGGATTTAACTCCATTTACCACCACCCTCTGGGCCCGGTCATTCAACCAGTTTTTCACCCAGGAGAGTGTGCACTTGTCCAGGCCAGAGGCCGACAGTTTCCGAAGCAGAATGCTGTGAGAAACTGTATCAAAGGCTTTACTGAAGTCCAGTAAAACCACATCCACAGCCTTTCCCTCGTCGAAGAGTTTAGTCACTTGGTCATAGAAGGTGATCAGATTACTCTGGCAAGACCTGCCTTTCATGAACCCGTGTTGACTGGGCCTGATCACCCTGTTCTCTTGCAAGTACTTCATGATCACTCTCAAGATCACTCGCTCCATGACTTTCCCCGGTACCGAGGTCAGGCTGACAGGCCTGTAGTTCCCCGGATCCTCCCTGCGCCCCTTCTTATAGATGGGCACGACATCAGCCAGCCTCCAGTCCAGCAGAACCTCCCCAGTCATCCAGGACTGCTGGAAGATGATGGAAAGGGGTTTGGCCAGCACATCCGCCAGTTCCCTCAAAACCCTTGGGTGGACTCCATCCGGCCCCACAGACTTGTGGGCATCTATCTGGGCAAGCAAGTCTCTAACCACCTCCTCTTGGACCTTGGGAATCTCATACTTCTCATCCAACCCTTGGGGTTGTGCACAGAGGGAACAATTTTCCTTACTATTAAAGACTGAGGCAAAGTAGGCATTGAGCACTTCAGCCTTGTCTTCGTCCCCTGTTACTGTTGTTCCTTCTGCATCTACTAGGGACTGGAGATTCTCCCTAGCCCTCCTTTTGCTGTTGACGTATTTGTAGAAAGACTTTTTTTTGTCTTTCACAGTCTTGGCCAGTCGCATTTCTAGTTGGGCCATAGCCCTCCTGACTATTTCCCTGCACATTCTCACTTCCTCCGTATAGTCCACCCAGGATGCCTGCCCCTTCCTCCAGAGGTCGTAGACCCTCCTCTTCCTATTGATGTCTCTTAGGACCTCCCTACTCAACCACGCTGGTTTCTTACCCCGACGGCTACTTTTCCGGAACTTGGGGACGGCTTTCTCCTGAGCTGCTAGGAGTTCCTTCTTGAAGAGTGCCCAGCCCTCATGAACACCTTTGCCTTCAAGGACCGCCTCCCACGGGACTTTACCGACCAGCCTTCTGAACAGCCCAGAGTCTGCTCTCTGAAAGTTGAGGGCGACTGTTCTGCTAACCTCCTTCTTCATTTTACCCCTCACTGAGAACTCTATCATCTCATGATCGCTTTGCCCCAAGCGTTCTCCAACCTTCACATCCCCCACCAGTCCTTCTCTCTTCACCAACAGCAGGTCCAGGAGGGCACCGTCCCTTGTTGGTTCGCTCACCAGCTGTGTGAGGAAGTTGTCTTCCACACACTCCAGGAACCTCCGGGACTGCTTCCTTTCTGCTGTATTATACTCCCAGCCTATATCTGGGAAATTGAATTCTCCCACAAGATTAGAGGTAGCGATTTTGAGACTACACTCAGTTGTTTGTAGAAGAGCTCATCAGCTGCTTCTTCTTGGCTGGGTGGTCTATAGCAGACTCCCATCACAATCCCTTCCTGCCCATGGACTCCTCTGATTTTCACCCACAGGCACTCAGTCCCATCCTGATCATAGTCCAGTTCGAGGGTATCAAAGCCCTCTCTAACATAGAGGGCTACCCCGCCTCCTCTTCTGCCCTTCCTGTCCTTCCTAAAGAGTTTATACCCCACACTGGGTACGCTCCAGTGGTACGAGTCATCCCACCACGTCTCCGCAATGGCAACGACATCGTAGTCTCCTTGCTCTACCACAGCTTCCAGCTCCTCCTTCTTATTTCCCATGCTGCGTGCATTTATGTAAATGCACTTCAGCTGGGCAGGCGTAGCTTTAGCCTTCGTAATTGGGCTCCTCCCCAACTGAGCAGTCCTTGACTTAACTAAGGCCACAGTGTCAGTTTGCTGCCTACCATCCTCAGCTGCACTCACCCCCTCTTGCTCAGTGGTGATACACCGGCAGGCATCGCCAGCACACCACCCCTTTGCCACTGAAGTGTCACCTCCAGGCTCACTCCCATCCTGCCTGGCCTCCATCCCCTCCCCCCTCACATCTAGTTTAAAGCTCGATTTATGAGCTTAACTAGGTTTTTGGTGAGGGCTTTTGTCCCCCTAGCACACAGGCGTGTCCCATCCCTAGCAAGAGAGCCTGGGGGTGCGTGGGCCTCCCCATGATTAAAGAACCCAAAGCCCCTCTTCTCACACCAGTCCCTAAGCCATTCATTACCCCGTTTCTTATTCCTCATTTCCTGCTCCTGGTTCCTTAGTATTGGGATGGAGTTGAATATTACCTGAGCCCCAGAGCCCTCGATAATTCTCCCAAGAGCCTTGAAGTCCCTTTTGATGGCTTTAGGCCTTCTATGTTCTATTTCCTCATTACCAATTTGAAAAACTAAGAGCGGGTAGTAGTCGGTGTCTTTGACCAGGGAAGGGAGCTTTCTAGTAACGTCCCTCACTGATGCTCCCGGCAAGCAGCAGACCTCCCTATGGAGCGGGACTTGCCTACAGATGGGACCCTCCATTCCTTTGAGAAGGGAATCCCCCAAGACAATCACCCTCCTCTTCTTTTTAACCGAGGATGTTTTTAAGGCTGTGGGAGTTGTCAGCTGTGGGATTGTGGCTTGGAAATGCTTTTGGGTGCCGGAATGGATGAATTGGGGAGCTGAGCAGTGAGCCCTGGGAAGAAAAACCTGAGGGCAGGGGTGGCGCTCTCCAACCATGACGCATATCAGGCCAGGCCTTATACCAGACGTAGCCAGACTTAACCAGTCTAAACCACTTTATACCAGCCTTCACCGCCTTAGAGCAGACTTAACCAGTCAAACCCAGTCTAAAACGACTTTTGCTATGCTTAACAAATATCTATCTGATTTCAGCAGTCTAAACCATTCCAAAACTCCTTAACCGACATAACAGCCTTATAGCGAACTTAACAAAACTAAAGCAGTCTAAACCGCCGTCTTCCAGCCTTAAACGCCTTAGACCGGCCTTAGCAAATCTGAACTGGGTTATAACAGCTTTAACCACATTATACCTGGGTTAACCTATCTAAACCAGGCTAAACCAGTCTAAACCGGCTTATACCAGCCTTAACCTCCCTATACCAGACTTAACCTGTCTAAACCAATCTAAACCGCCATGTTCAAGCCTTAACCGCCCTATACCGTATTTAACCAGTCTAAACCAGTCTAAACCGGCTTATACCAGTCTTAACCACCTCATACCAGCCTTAGCCATTCAAAACTTGTTTATACAAGCCTTAACCCCCTTTATACTGGGTTTAACCAGTCTTAACCAGTCTAAACAAGTCTAAATCGGCTTATACCAGCCTTAACCGCCCTATACCAGACTTAACCAGTCTAAAACACTCTAATCCAACATGTTCCAGCCTTAACCGCCTTATACCAGACATAGCCAGTCTAAACCGCCATGTTCCAGCCTTAACTACCCTATACCAAACTTAACCAGACTAAACCGGTCTAAACTGGCTTTTATCAGCCTTAACCAAACTATACCAGACTTAACCAGTCTAAATCCAGTCTAAACCGCCATATTCCAACCTTAACTGCCTTGTACCAGACTTAACCAATCTAAATCGGATTATACCAGTCTTAACCCTCTTATACAAGACTTAAGCAGTTCATTACAATCTAGTCTGACTTACATAATCTTTCACCAGTCTAAACCAGTCTAAAGTGCCATATTACAGCCTTAACCGCCTTAGACCGGCCTTAGCCAGTCTGAACTGGCTTATACCAGCTTTAGCCACCTTATAATTGGCTTAACCAGTCTAAACCAGGCTAAATCATGCTAATGGGGCTTATTCCAGCCTTAAATACTCTATACCTGACTTAAGCAGTCTAAACCAGGAAAAACTGTCATAGTCAATCCTTAACCGACTTATAATAGCCTTAGCCAGTCTAAGCTGGCTTATACCAGCCTTAACCGCCTTATACTAGTCTTAACCACTCTAAACCAGTCTAAACTGCCATATTCCAGCCCTAACCACCTCATACCAGCCCTAGCCAGTCTAAACTGGCTTATACAAGCCTTAACCCCCTTTACACCGGGCTTAACCAGTCTTAATCAGTCTAAACCAGTCTAAACCAGCTTATACCAGCCTTAAACGCCCTATACTAGACTTAACCAGTCTAAACCACTATAAACGGCCATATTCCAGCCTTAACCGCCTTATACTAGCCTTAGCCTGTCTATACCGGCTTATACCGGCTTATACCAGCCTTAACCCACTTCGACTGGAATTAACCAGTCTAAACAAGTCTCAGCTGCCATATGCCAGCCTTAACTGCATTATACTAGAATTAGCTAGTCTTAACTGGCTTTTACCAGCCTTAATGGGCCTCTACCTCACGTAACCAGTCTAAAATAGTCTAAACCGCCATGTTCCAGCCTTAACTGCCTTATACCAGACTTAGCCAGTCTAAACCGCCTTATACTAGTCTAAACCGGCTTGTACCAGCCTTAACCTCCCTATACCAGACTTAACCTGTCTAAACCAATCTAAACCGCCATGTTCCAGCCTTAACCGCCCTATACCGTATTTAACCAGTCTAAACCAGTCTAAACCGGCTTATACCAGTCTTAACCACCCTACACCAGACTTAACCAGTCTAAACCGGCTTATACCAGTCTTAACTGCCTTATACAAGACTTAACCAGTTCATTCCAGTCTAGTCTGCCTTTACATAAGCTTTAACCAGTCTAAACCAGTCTAAAGCGCCATATTGCAGCCTTAACCACACTTAAGTGAATGAACCAGACTTAAGCAGGGAGGGGGCGGTCCCGGAAGCTCCCACGGTGGATTAACTAGACTGGAATAAACTGGTCAAGTCTTGTATAAGGCAGTTAAGACTGGTATAAGCCGGTTTAGACTGGTTAAGTCCGGTCTAAGGCGGTTAAAGCTGGAATATGGCGGTTTAGTGTGGTTTAGACAGGTTAAGTCTGGTATAGGGAGGTTAAGGCTGGTATAAGCCGGTTTAGACCGGTTTAGACTGGTTAAGTCCGGTATAGGGCGGTTAAGACTGGTATAAGTCGGTTTAGACTGGCTAAGTCTGGTATAAGGCGGTTAAGGCTGAAACATGGCTGTTTAGACTAGTTTAGACTGGTTACATCAGGTAGAGGCCCGTTAAGGCTGGTAAAAGCCAGTTAAGACTGGCTAAGTCTGGTATAACGCAGTTAAGGCTGGAATATGGCGGCTGAGACTTGTTTAGATTGGTCAATTCCAGTCGAATTGGGTTAAGGCTGGTATAAGCCGGTATAGGCAGGCTAAGGCTAGTATAAGGCGATTAAGTCTGGAATATGGCAATTTAGACTGGTTTGGACTGGATAAGTCTAGTATAGGGCAGTTAAGGCAGGTATAAGCCGGTTTAGACTGGTTAAGACTGGTTAAGCCTGGTATAAAGGGGGTTAAGGCTTGTCTAAGCCAGTTTAGACTGCCTAAGGCTGGTATGAGGCGGTTAGGGCTGGAATATGGCAGTTTAGACTGGTTTAGAGTGGTTAAGCCTGGTATAAGGCAGTTAAGGCTGGTATAAGCCAGCTTAGACTGGCTAAGGCTATTATAAGTCGGTTAAGGATTGACTATGACAGTTTTTCCTGGTTTAGACTGCTTAAGTCAGTTATAGAGTGTTTAAGGCTGGAATAACCCCGTTTAGCCTGGTTTAGAATGGTTAAGCCAGGTATAAGGTGGTTAAAGCTTGTATAAGCCTGTTCACACTGGCTAAGGCCGGTCTATGGCAGTTAAGGCTGGAATAAGGTGGTTTAGACTGGTTTAGTTTTGTTGAGTCCGCTGTAAAACAGTTATGTCTGGTTAAGGAGTTATGGAGTTGTTTAGACTGCTGAAGTCCGTTAGATATTTGTTAAGCATAGCAAAAGTCGTTTTAGACTGGGTTTGACTGGTTAAGTCTGCTCTAAGGCGGTGAAGGCTGGTATAGGCCGGTTTAGACTGGTTAAGACTGGCTACGTCTGGTATAAGGCCTGGCCTGATATACATCGTGCTTGGAGAGCGCCAGCCCTGCCCTCAGGTTTTTCTTCCCCGGGCTCACTGCTCAGCTCCGCAATTCATCCATTCCTGCACCCAAAAGCATTTCCAAGCCACAATCCCACAGCTGACAACTCCTTTTTCCCCACTCTGAGCCAATTCCCCTCAGAAAGAGGGAGTCACAAACAAGTCATCGACAAAACCCTCAAGGATCCCACTCAGACCACCTTCTGTCAAGGGACGCAGGCTCTCTTCAGCCAGACTGGGGCACGGGCGTCAAACCATGAAGCCCAGCTGGCTGAGAGATGCAGTCAACAGGGTCCCCAGCGCCACAAGTGACTCCTTCTGCCCCACAAGTGGCTCCTCCTTCCACAGGAGCGATGGGGCAGGGTGTTAGGGGGCCCTGATCTTTCCCATCCACCCAAGGATGCTCTTTCCTCTAGTGGCAGCCCTCAAGTGTCCCCGGCTCCTGGGACGGACACCAGGTCAACCCAGAGCCGGCGCTGCTGTGCCGAGTCCAACACGGGTAGACCTGGCACCCGGAATCGGGTAGACCTGATGGCTCCTCACCACGGCAGGTAGACCTGGCACCGAGAAGCCGGGAAGTGGCTGAAGTCTGCTTAGTCACTTACTTCCCTCGAGTTGGTTAAAACACTTGAGCCCGTAAAGTCTGCTTAAGTCTGGTTCATTCACTTAAGTCTGGTTAAGGCTGGAATAAGCCCGTTTAGCCTGGTTTAGACTCATTTAGGCTTGTTAAGCCAGGTATAAGGTGGTTAAAGATGGTATAAGCCAGTTCAGACTGGCTAAGGCCGGTCTAAGTCGGTTAAGGCTGGAATATGGCGGTTTAGACTGTTTTAGTTTTGTTGAGTCCGCTATAAGGCAGTTATGTCTGGTTAAGGAGTTTTGGAGTGGTTTAGACTGATGAAATCCGATAGATATTTTTTAAGCATACCAAAAGCCGTTTTAGACTGGGTTTGATTGGTTAAGTCTGCTCTAAGGCGGTGAAGGCTCGTATAAGCCAGTTTAGACTGGTTTAGTTTGGTTAAGACTGGTAAGCCCGGTATAATGGGGGTTAAGGCTCGTTTAAGCCAGTTTAGACTGGCTAAGTCTGGTATGAGGCGGTTATGCTGGAATTTGGCAGTTTAGAGTGGTTAATACCGGTATAAGGCGGTTAAGGCTGGTATAAGCCGGCTTAGACTGGTTAAGTCCGGTATAGGGCGGTTAAGGCTGGAACATGGCGGTTTAGACCGGCTATGTCTTGTATAAGGCGTTTAAAGCTGGAACATGGCGGTTTCACAGAATCACAGAATCACAGAATGACCAGGTTTGAAGAGACCCACTGGATTGTTGAGTCTAACCATTCCCACCAATCTCTAAATCATGCTCCTAAGCACCTCTACTACCCTAAACTTAAACACCTCCAGGGATGGTGACTCAACCACCTCCCTTGGCAGAATATTCCAATGCCTAACCACCCTCTCCATGAAGAAATTTTTCGTAATTTTAAACCTAAATGTCCCCTGGCAGAGCTTGAGGCCATTCCCTCTCGTCCTGTCCCCTGTCAATTGGGAGAAGAGGCCAGCTTCCTCCTCTCCACAACCTCCTTTCAGGGAGTTGTAGAGAGTAATAAGGTCTCCCTTCAACCTCCTCTTCTCCAGGCTGAACAACCCCAGCTCTCCCTGCCGCTCCTCATAAGATTTGTTCTCCAGACCCTTCACCAGCTTTGTTGCCCTTCTCTGCACTCGCTCCAGAGCCACAACATCCCTCTTGTGGTGAGGGGCCCAGAACTGAACACAGTACTCGAGGTGCGGTCTCACCAGTGCCGAGTACAGGGGGAGAATAACCTCCCTGGACCTGCCGGTCACACCGTTCCTAATACAAGCCAAGATTCCATTGACCTTTATGGCCACCTGGGCACACTGCTGGCTCATGTTCAGTCGGTTGTCAACCAGCACCCCCACGTCCTTCTCCTCCTGGCAGCTTTCCAGCCAGGTCTCTCCTAGTCTGTAACTCTGCTTAGGGTTGTTGTGTCCCAAGTGCAGGACCCGGCATTTGGCCTTGTTAAACCTCATGCCGTTGGTCTCAGCCCAGCAGTCCAGCCTGTTCAGGTCCCTTTGCAGAGCCTCCCGACCCTCCAGCAGATCCACACTTCCTCCCAGCTTGGTGTCATCTGCAAACTTTCTAAGGGAGGACTCAATGCCTTCATCCAGGTCGTTGATAAAGACATTAAACAGGACTGGACCCAGCACTGAGCCCTGGGGAACCCCACTTGTCACTGGCCTCCAGCTGGATTTAACTCCATTTACCACCACCCTCTGGGCCCGGTCATTCAACCAGTTTTTCACCCAGGAGAGTGTGCACTTGTCCAGGCCAGAGGCCGACAGTTTCCGAAGCAGAATGCTGTGAGAAACTGTATCAAAGGCTTTACTGAAGTCCAGGAAGACCACATCCACAGCCTTTCCCTCGTCCAAGAGTTTAGTCACTTGGTCATAGAAGGTGATCAGATTACTCTGGCAAGACCTGCCTTTCATGAACCCGTGTTGACTGGGCCTGATCACCCTGTTCTCTTGCAAGTACTTCATGATCACTCTCAAGATCACTCGCTCCATGACTTTCCCCGGTACCGAGGTCAGGCTGACAGGCCTGTAGTTCCCCGGATCCTCCCTGCGCCCCTTCTTATAGATGGGCACGACATCAGCCTCCAGTCCAGCGGAACCTCCCCAGTCATCCAGGACTGCAGGAAGATGATGGAAAGGGGTTTGGCCAGCACATCCGCCAGTTCCCTCAAAACCCTTGGGTGGACTCCATCCGGCCCCACAGACTTGTGGGCATCTATCTGGGCAAGCAAGTCTCTAACCACCTCCTCTTGGACCTTGGGAATCTCATACTTCTCATCCAACCCTTGGGGTTGTGCACAGAGGGAACAATTTTCCTTACTATTAAAGACTGAGGCAAAGTAGGCATTGAGCACTTCAGCCTTGTCTTCGTCCCCTGTTACTTTTTTTCCTTCTGCATCTACTAGGGACTGGAGATTCTCCCTTTCTGCTGTATTATACTCCCAGCCTATATCTGGGAAACTGAATTCTCCCACAAGATTAGAGGTAGCGATTTTGAGACTACACTCAGTTGTTTGTAGAAGAGCTCATCAGCTGCTTCTTCTTGGCTGGGTGGTCTATAGCAGACTCCCATCACAATCCCTTCCTGCCCATGGACTCCTCTGATTTTCACCCACAGGCACTCAGTCCCATCCTGATCATAGTCCAGTTCGAGGGTATCAAAGCCCTCTCTAACATAGAGGGCTACCCCGCCTCCTCTTCTGCCCTTCCTGTCCTTCCTAAAGAGTTTATACCCCACACTGGGTACGCTCCAGTGGTACGAGTCATCCCACCACGTCTCCGCAATGGCAACGACATCGTAGTCTCCTTGCTCTACCACAGCTTCCAGCTCCTCCTTCTTATTTCCCATGCTGCGTGCATTTATGTAAATGCACTTCAGCTTGGCAGGCGTAGCTTCAGCCTTCGTAATAGGGCTCCTCCCAACTGAGCAGTCCTTGACTTAACTAAGGCCACAGTGTCAGTTTGCTGCCTACCATCCTCAGCTGCACTCACCCCCTCTTGCTCAGTGGTGATACACCGGCAGGCATCGCCAGCACACCACCCCTTTGCCACTGAAGTGTCACCTCCAGGCTCACTCCCATCCTGCCTGGCCTCCATCCCCTCCCCCCTCACATCTAGTTTAAAGCTCGATTTATGAGCTTAACTAGGTTTTTGGTGAGGGCTTTTGTCCCCCTAGCACACAGGCGTGTCCCATCCCTAGCAAGAGAGCCTGGGGGTGCGTGGGCCTCCCCATGATTAAAGAACCCAAAGCCCCTCTTCTCACACCACTCCCTAAGCCATTCATTACCCCGTTTCTTATTCCTCATTTCCTGCTCCTGGTTCCTTAGTATTGGGATGGAGTTGAATATTACCTGAGCCCCAGAGCCCTCGATAATTCTCCCAAGAGCCTTGAAGTCCCTTTTGATGGCTTTAGGCCTTCTATGTTCTATTTCCTCATTACCAATTTGAAAAACTAAGAGCGGGTAGTAGTCGGTGTCTTTGACCAGGGAAGGGAGCTTTCTAGTAACGTCCCTCACTGATGCTCCCGGCAAGCAGCAGACCTCCCTATGGAGCGGGTCCGGCCTACAGATGGGACCCTCCATTCCTTTGAGAAGGGAATCCCCCAAGACAATCACTCTCCTCTTCTTTTTAACCGAGGATGTTTTTAAGGCTGTGGGAGTTGTCAGCTGTGGGATTGTGGCTTGGAAATGCTTTTGGGTGCCGGAATGGATGAATTGGGGAGCTGAGCAGTGAGCCCTGGGAAGAAAAACCTGAGGGCAGGGGTGGCGCTCTCCAACCATGACGCATATCAGGCCAGGCCTTATACCAGACGTAGCCAGACTTAACCAGTCTAAACCACTTTACACCAGCCTTCACCGCCTTAGAGCAGACTTAACCAGTCAAACCCAGTCTAAAACGACTTTTGCTATGCTTAACAAATATCTATCTGATTTCAGCAGTCTAAACCATTCCAAAACTCCTTAACCGACATAACAGCCTTATAGCGAACTTAACAAAACTAAAGCAGTCTAAACCGCCGTCTTCCAGCCTTAAACGCCTTAGACCGGCCTTAGCAAATCTGAACTGGGTTATAACAGCTTTAACCACATTATACCTGGGTTAACCTATCTAAACCAGGCTAAACCAGTCTAAACCGGCTTATATCAGCCTTAAACGCCCTATACTAGACTTAACCAGTCTAAACCACTATAAACGGCCATATTCCAGTCTTAACCGCCTTATACTAGCCTTAGCCTGTCTATACTGGCTTATACCAGCCTTAACCCAATTCGACTGGAATTGACCAATCTAAACAAGTCTCAGCTGCCATATGCCAGCCTTAACTGCATTATACTAGACTTAGCTAGTCTTAACTGGCTTTTACCAGCCTTAATGGGCCTCTACCTCACGTAACCAGTCTAAACTAGTCTAAACCGCCATGTTCCAGCCCTAACCGCCTTATACCAGACTCAGCCAGTCTAAACCACCTTATACTAGTCTTAAACGGCATATACCAGACTTAACCAGTCTAAACCGGCTTATACCAGCCTTAACCTCCCTATACCAGACGTAACCTGTCTAAACCAATCTAAACCGCCATGTTCAAGCCTTAACCGCCCTATACCGTATTTAACCAGTCTAAACCAGTCTAAACCGGCTTATACCAGTCTTAACCACCTCATACCAGCCTTAGCCAGTCAAAACTTGTTTATACAAGCCTTAACCCCCTTTATACTGCGTTTAACCAGTCCTAACCAGTCTAAACAATTCTAAATCGGCTTATACCAGCCTTAACCGCCCTATACCAGACTTAACCAGTCTAAAACACTCTAATCCAACATGTTCCAGCCTTTACCGCCTTATACCAGACATAGCCAGTCTAAACCGCCATGTTCCAGCCTTAACTACCCTATACCAAACTTAACCAGACTAAACCGGTCTAAACTGGCTTTTATCAGCCTTAACCAAACTATACCAGACTAACCAGTCTAAATCCAGTCTAAACCGCCATATTCCAACCTTAACTGCCTTGTACCAGACTTAACCAATCTAAATCGGATTATACCAGTCTTAACCCTCTTATACAAGACTTAAGCAGTTCATTACAATCTAATCTGACTTACATAATCTTTCACCAGTCTAAACCAGTCTAAAGTGCCATATTACAGCCTTAACCGCCTTAGACCGGCCTTAGCCAGTCTGAACTGGCTTATACCAGCTTTAGCCACCTTATAATTGGCTTAACCAGTCTAAACCAGGCTAAATCATGCTAAAGGGGCTTATTCCAGCCTTAAATACTCTATACCTGACTTAAGCAGTCTAAACCAGTACAAACTGTCATAGTCAATCCTTAACCGACTTATAGTAGCCTTAGCCAGTCTAAGCTGGCTTATACCAGCCTTAACCGCCTTATACTAGTCTTAACCACTCTAAACCAGTCTAAACTGCCATATTCCAGCCCTAACCGCCTCATACCAGCCCTAGCCAGTCTAAACTGGCTTATACAAGCCTTAACCCCCTTTACACCGGGCTTAACCAGTCTTAATCAGTCTAAACCAGTCTAAACCAGCTTATACCAGCCTTAAACGCCCTATACTAGACTTAACCAGTCTAAACCACTATAAACGGCCATATTCCAGCCTTAACCGCTTTATACTAGCCTTAGCCTGTCTATACCGGCTTATACCAGCCTTAACCAACTTCGACTGGAATTAACCAGTCTAAACAAGTCTCAGCTGCCATATGCCAGCCTTAACTGCATTATACTAGAATCAGCTAGTCTTAACTGGCTTTTACCAGCCTTAATGGGCCTCTACCTCACGTAACCAGTCTAAACTAGTCTAAATCGCCATGTTCCAGCCTTAACTGCCTTATACTAGACTTAGCCAGTTTAAACCGCCTTATACTAGTCTTAACCGGCATATACCAGACTTAACCAGTCTAAACCGGCTTATACCAGCCTTAACCTCCCTATACCAGACTTAACCAGTCTAAACCAGTCTAAACCGACTTATACCAGCCTTAACTGCCCTATACCAGACTTAACCAGTCTAAAGCACTCTAAACCGCCATATTCCAGCCTCAACTGCCTTAGACCGGACTTAAGCAGTCTAAACCAGCTTAGACCAGTCTTCTTAGAGGATGTTTTCAACGGCTTGTTTTTGACTCCCTCTTTCTGAGGGGAATTGGCTCAGAGTAGGGAAAAAGGAGATGTCAGCTGTGGGATTGTGGCTTGGAAATGCTTTTGGGTGAGAGAATGGATGAATTGCGGAGCTGAGCAGTGAGCCCGGGGAAGAAAAACCTGAGGGCAGGGCTGGCGCTCTCCAAGCACGACGCATATCAGGCCAGGTCTTATACCAGACGTAGCCAGTCTTAACCAGTCTAAACCGGCTTATACCAGCCTTCAACGTCTTAGAGCAGACTTAACCAGTCAAACCCAGTCTAAAACGACTTTTGCTATGCTTGACAAATATCTATTGGATTTCAGCATTCTAAACCACTCCAAAAATCCTTAACCAGTCATAACTGCCTTATAGCGGACTCAACAAAACTAAATTAGTCTCAACCGCCATATTCCAGCCCTAACCGCCTCATACCAGCCTTAGGCAGTCTAAACTGGCTTAGACAAGCTTTAACCCCTTTTACAGGGCTTAACCAGTCTTAACCAATTTAAACCAGTCTAAACCATCTTATACCAGCCTTAACCGTCATATACTAGACTTAACCAGTCTAAACCACTCTAAACGGCCATATTCCAGCCTTAACCGCCTTATACTGCCTTAGCCTGTCTATACCGGCTTATACTAGCCTTATCCCAATTCTACTGGAATTAACCGATCTAAACAAGCCTCAGCTGCCATATGCCAGCTTTAACTGCGTTATACCAGACTTAGCCAATCTTAACCGGCTTTTACCAGCCTTAACGGGCCTCTACCTGACGTAACCAGTCTAAACTAGTCTAAACCGCCATGTACCAGCCTTAACCGACTTATACCAGACTTTGGCAGTCTAAACCACCTTATACCAGTCTTAACCGCCCTATACTGGACTTAACCAGTCTAAACCTCCCTAATACGCAATATTCCAGCCTTTAACCGCCTTATACCCGACATAGAAATTCGATACCTCCATGTTCCAGCCTTAACCGCCCTATACCGGACTTAACCAATCTAAACCGCCATGTACTAGCCTTAACCGCCCTATACCAGACTTAACCAGTCTAAACCGCCCTATACTAGACTCAACCAGTCTAAACCAGTGTAAACCGCCATATTCCAGCCTTAACCGACTTAGACCGGACTTAAACAGTCTAAACCGGCTTATACCGGTCTTAACCACCTCATACCAGCCTTAGCCAGTCAAAACTTGTTTATACAAGCCTTAACCCCCTTTATACTGGGTTTAACCAGTCTTAACCAGTCTAAACAAGTCTAAATCGGCTTATACCAGCCTTAACCGCCCTATACCAGACTTAACCAGTCTAAAACACTCACCCTATACCAAACTTAACCAGACTAAACCGGTTTAAACTGGCTTATACCAGCCTTAACCAACCTATACCAGACTTAACCAGTCTAAACCAGTCTAAACCACCATATTCCAAACTTAACTGCCTTGTACCGGACTTACCCAATCTAAATCGGATTATACCAGTCTTAACCCTCTTATATAAGACATAAGCAGTTCATTACAATCTAGTCTGACTTACATAATCTTTCACCAGTCTAAACCAGTCTAAAGTGCCATATTCCAGCCTTTACCGCCTTAGACCGGCCTTAGCCAGTCTGAACTGGCTTATACCAGCTTTAGCCACCTTATAATTGGCTTAACCAGTCTAAACCAGGCTAAATCATGCTAAAGGGGCTTATTCCAGCCTTAAATACTCTATACCTGACTTAAGCAGTCTAAAGCAGTACAAACTGTCATAGTCAATCCTTAACCGACTTATAATAGCCTTAGCCAGTCTAAGCTGGCTTATACCAGCCTTAACCGCCTTATACTGGTCTTAACCACTCTAAACCAGTGTAAACTGCCATATTCCAGCCCTAACCGCCTCATACCAGCCCTACCCAGTCTAAACTGGCTTATACAAGCCTTAACCCCCTTTAGACCGGGCTTAACTAGTCTTAACCAATTTAAACCAGTCTAAACCATCTTATACCAGACTTAAACGCCCTATACTAGACTTAACCAGTCTAAACCACTATAAACGGCCATATTCCAGACTTAACCGCCTTATACTAGCCTTAGCCTGTCTATACTGGCTTATACCAGCCTTAACCCACTTCGACTGGAATTAACCAGTCTAAACAAGTCTCAGCTGCCATATGCCAGCCTTAACTGTATTATACTAGACTTAGCTAGTTTTAACTGGCTTTTACCAGCCTTAATGGGCCTCTACCTCACGTAACCAGTCTAAACTAGTCTAAATCGCCATGTTCCAGCCTTAACTGCCTTATACCAGACTTAGCCAGTCTAAACCGCCTTATACTAGTCTTAACCGGCATATACCAGACTTAACCAGTCTAAACCGGTCTAAACCGGCTTATACCAGCCTTAACCTTCCTATACCAGACTTAACCTGTCTAAACCAATCTAAACCGCCATGTTCCAGCCTTAACCGCCCTATACCGTATTTAACCAGTCTAAACCAGTCTAAACCGGCTTATACCAGTCTTAACCACCCTACACCAGACTTAACCAGTCTAAACCAGTCTAAACCGCCATATTCCAGCTATAACCGCCTTAGACCGGACTTAACCAGTCTAAACCGGCTTATACCAGTCTTAACTGCCTTATACAAGACTTAACCAGTTCATTCCAGTCTAATCTGCCTTACATAAGCTTTAACCAGTCTAAACCAGTCTAAAGCGCCATATTGCAGCCTTAACCACACTTAAGTGAATGAACCAGACTTAAGCAGGGAGGGGGCGGTCCCGGAAGCTCCCACGGTGGATTAACTAGACTGGAATAAACTGGTCAAGTCTTGTATAAGGCAGTTAAGACTGGTATAAGCCGGTTTAGACTGGTTATGTCCGGTCTAAGGCGGTTAAAGCTGGAATATGGCAGTTTAGAGTGGTTTAGACAGGTTAAGTCTGGTATATAGCGGTCAAGGCTGGTATAAGTCGATTTAGACCGGTTTAGACTGGTTAAGACCGGTATAGGGCGGTTAAGACTGGTATAAGGCGGTTTAGACTGGCTAAGTCTGGTATAAGGCGGTTAAGGCTGAAACATGGCTGTTTAGACTAGTTTAGACTGGTTACGTCAGGTAGAGGCCCGTTAAGGCTGGTAAAAGCCGGTTAAGACTGGCTAAGTCTGGTATAACGCAGTTAAGGCTGAAATATGGCGGCTGAGACTTGTTTAGATTGGTCAATTCCAGTCGAATTGGGTTAAGGCTGGTATAAGCCGGTATAGGCAGGCTAAGGCTAGTATAAGGCGGTTAAGTCTGGAATATGGCGATTTAGACTTGTTTGGACTGGATAAGTCTAGTATAGGGCTGTTAAGGCAGGGATAAACCGGTTTAGACAGGTTAAGACTGGTTAAGCCTGGTATAAAGGGGGTTAAGGCTTGTCTAAGCCAGTTTAGACTGCCTAAGGCTGGTATGAGGCGGTTAGGGCTGGAATATGGCAGTTTTGACTGGTTTAGAGTGGTTAAGACTGGTATAAGACAGTTAGGGCTGGTATAAGCCAGCTTAGACTGGCTAAGGCTATTATAAGTCGGTTAAGGATTGACTATGACAGTTTTTACTGGTTTAGACTGCTTAAGTCAGGTATAGAGTATTTAAGGCTGGAATAACCCCTTTTAGCCTGGTTTAGCCTGGTTTAGACTGGTTAAGCCAGGTATAAGGTGGTTAAAGCTTGTATAAATCTGTTCAGACTGTCTAAAGCCGGTCTAAGGCAGTTAAGTCTGGAATAAGGCGGTTTAGACTGGTTTAGTTTTGTTGAGTCCGCTGTAAAACAGTTATGTCTGGTTAAGGAGTTTTGGAGTTGTTTAGACTGCTGAAATCCGTTAGATATTTGTTAAGCATAGCAAAAGTGGTTTTAGACTGGGTTTGACTGGTTAAGTCTGCTCTAAGGTGGTGAAGGCTGGTATAGGCCGGTTTAGACTGGTTAAGACTGGCTACGTCTGGTATAAGGCCTGGCCTGATATGCGTGGTGCTTGGAGAGCGCCAGCCCCACCCTCAGGTTTTTCTTCCCCGGGCTCACTGCTCAGCTCCGCAATTCATCCATTCCTGCACCCAAAAGCATTTCCAAGCCACAATCCCACAGCTGACAACTCCTTTTTCCCCACTCTGAGCCAATTCCCCTCAGAAAGAGGGAGTCACAAACAAGCCGTCGACAACACCCTCAAGGATCCCACTCATCCCACCTTCTGTCAAGGGACGCGGGCTCTCTTCAGCCAGACTGGGGCACGGGCGTGAAGCCATGAAGCCCAGCTGGCTGAGAGATGCAGTCAACAGGGTCCCCAGCGCCACAAGTGACTCCTCCTGCCCCACAAGTGGCTCCTCCTTCCACAGGAGCGATGGGGCAGGGTGTTAGGGGGCCCTGATCTTTCCCATCCACCCAAGGATGCTCTTTCCTCTAGTGGCAGCCCTCAAGTGTCCCCGGCTCCTGGGACAGACACCAGGTCAACCCAGAGCCGGCGCTGCTGTGCCGAGTCCAACACGGGTAGACCTGGCACCCGGAATCGGGTAGACCTGATGGCTCCTCACCACGGCAGGTAGACCTGGCACCTAGAAGCCGGGAAGCGGCTGAAGTCTGCTTAGTCACTTACTTCCCTCGAGTTGGTTAAAACACTTGAGCCCTTGAGTAAAGTCTGCTTAAGTCTGGTTCATTCACTTAAGTCTGGTTAAGGCTGGAATATGGCGGTTTAGCCTGGTTTAGACTGATTTAGACTTGTTAAGCCAGGTATAAGGTGGTTAAAGATGGTATAAGCCAGTTCAGACTGGCTAAGGCCGGTCTAAGGCGGTTAAGGCTGGAAGATGGCGGTTTAGACTGTTTTAGTTTTGTTGAGTCCGCTATAAGGCAGTTATGTCTGGTTAAGGAGTTTTGGAGTGGTTTAGACTGCTGAACTCCGCTAGATATTTGTTAAGCATAGCAAAAGTCGTTTTAGACTGGGTTTGACTGGTTAAGTCTGCTCTAAGGCGGTGAAGGCTCGTATAAGCCAGTTTAGACTGGTTTAGTTTGGTTAAGACTGGTAAGCCCGGTATAATGGGGGTTAAGGCTCGTTTAAGCCAGTTTAGACTGGCTAAGTCTGGTATCAGACTTAGGCAGTCTAAACTGGCTTATACAAGTCTTAACCCCCTTTAGACCGGGCTTAACCAGTCTTAACCAGTCTAAACCAGTCTAAACCGGCTTATACCAGCCTTAAATGACCTATACTAGACTTAACCAGTCTAAACCAGTCTAAACCGCCATATTCCAGACTTAACCGCCTTATATTAGCCTAAGACATTCTATACCTGCTTATACCACCCTTAACCCATTTTGACTGGAATTAACCATTCTAAACAAGCCTCAGCCGCCATATTCCAGCCTTAACTGTGTTATACCAGACTTAGCCAGTCTTAACCGGCTTTTACCAGCCTTAACGGGCCTCTACCTGACGTAACAAATCTAAACTAGTCTAAACCGTCATTTTAAAGCATTAACCGCCCTACAGCACACTTAACCTGTCTAAACCACTCTAAACCGCCATATTCCATCCTTAACTGCCTTATACCAACATAGCCAGTCTAAACCGCCATGTTCCAGCCTTAACCACCCTATACCAGACTTAACCAGTCTAAACCAGTCTAAACCGACTTATACCAGCCTTAACTGCCCTATACCAGACTTAACCAGTCTATAGCACTCTAAACCGCCATATTCCAACCTTAACTGCCTTAGACCGGACTTAAGCAGTCTAAACCGGCTTAGACCAGTCTTCTTAGAGGATGTTTTCAACGGCTTGTTTGTGACTCCCTCTTTCTGAGGGGAATTGTCTCAGAGTAGGGAAAAAGGAGATGTCAGCTGTGGGATTGTGGCTTGGAAATGCTTTTGGGTGCAGGAATGGATGAATTGCGGAGCTGAGCAGTGAGCCCGGGGAAGAAAAACCTGAGGGCAGGGCTGGCGCTCTCCAAGCACGATGCATATCAGGCCAGGCCTTATACCAGACGTAGCCAGTCTTAACCAGTCTAAACCGGCTTATACCAGCCTTCACCACTTTAGAGTAGACTTAACCAGTCAAACCCAGTCTAAAACGACTTTTGCTATGCTTGACAAATATCTATTGGATTTCAGCATTCTAAACCACACCAAAAATCCTTAACCAGACATAACTGCCTTATAGCGGACTCAACAAAACTAAACTAGTCTCAACCGCCATATTCCAGCCTTAACCGCCTTAGACCGGCCTTAGCCAGACTGAACTGGCTTATACCATCTTTAACCACCTTATACGTGGCTTAAACAGTCTAAACAAGCTATACCAGGCTAAACGGGCTTATTCCATCCTTAAACCCTCTATAGTTGACTTAAGCAGTCTAAACCAGTAAAAACTATCATATTCAATCCTTAACCGACTTATAATAGCCTTAGCCAGTCTAAGCTGGCTTATACCAGCCTTAACCAACTTATACTGGTCTTAACCACTCTAAACCAGTCTAAACTGTCATATTCCAGCCCTAACCGCCTCATACCAGCCTTAGGCAGTCTAAACTGGCTTAGACAAGCTTTAACCCCTTTTACAGGGCTTAACCAGTCTTAACCAATTTAAACCAGTCTAAACCCTCTTATACCAGCCTTAACCGTCATATACTAGACTTAACCAGTCTAAACCACTCTAAACGGCCATATTCCAGCCTTAACCGCCTTATACTGCCTTAGCCTGTCTATACCGGCTTATACCAGCCTTATCCCAATTCTACTGGAATTAACCGATCTAAACAAGCCTCAGCTGCCATATGCCAGCTTTAACTGCATTATACCAGACTTAGCCAATCTTAACCGGCTTTTACCAGCCTTAATGGGCCTCTACCTGACGTAAAAATTCTAAACTAGTCTAAACCGCCATGTACCAGCCTTAACTGCCTTATACCAGACTTTGGCAGTCTAAACCACCTTATACCAGTCTTAACCGCCCTATACCGGACTTAACCAGTCTAAACCTCCCTAATACGCAATATTCCAGCCTTTAACCTCCTTATACCAGACATAGAAAGTCGATACCTCCATGTTCCAGCCTTAACCGCCCTATACCGGACTTAACCAATCTAAACCGCCATGTACTAGCCTTAACTGCCCTATACCAGACTTAACCAGTCTAAACCGCCCTCTACTAGACTTAACCAGTCTAAACCAGTGTAAACCGCCATATTCCAGCCTTAACCGCCTTAGACCGGACTTAAACAGTCTAAACCGGCTTATACCAGTCTTAACCACCTCATACCAGCCTTAGCCAGTCAAAACTTGTTTATACAAGCCTTAACCCCCTTTATACTGGGTTTAACCAGTCTTAACCAGTCTAAACCAGTCTAAATCGGCTTATACCAGCCTTAACCGGCCTATACCAGACTTAACCAGTCTAAAACACTCTAAACCGACATGTTCCAGCCTTAACCACCCTATACCAAACTTAACCAGTCTAAACCGGTCCAAACTGGCTTATACCAGCCTTAACAAACCTATACCATACTTAACCAATCTAAACCAGTCTAAACCGCCATATTCCAAACTTAACCGCCTTGTACCGGACTTAACAAATCTAAATCGGATTATACCAGTCTTAATCCTCTTATACAAGACTTAAGCAGTCCATCAGAATCTAGTCTGACTTACATAATCTTTCACCAGTCTAAACCAGTCTAAACTGCCATCTTCCAGACTTAACCGCCTTATACCGGCCTTAGCCAGTCTGAACTGGCTTATACCAGCTTTAACCACCTTATACCTGACTTAACCAGCCTAAAAAAGGCTAAACCAGGCTAAAAGGGCTTATTCCAGCCTTAAACCCTCTATAGTTGACTTAAGCAGTCTAAACCAGTAAAAACTGTCATAGTCAATCCTTAACTGACTTATAGGAGCCTTAGCCAGACTAAGCTGGCTTATACCAGCCTTAACCGCCTAATACCGGTCTTAACCACTCTAAACCAGTCTAAACTGCCATATTCCAGCCCTAACCGCCTCATACCAGCCCTAGCCAGTCAAAACTGGCTTATACAATCCTTAACCCCCTTTAGACCAATCTTAACTAGTCTTAACCAGTCTAAACCAGTCTAAACCGGCTTATACCAGCCTTAAACGCCGTATACTAGACTTAACCAGTCTAAACCACTATAAACGGCCATATTCCTGACTTAACCGCCTTATACTAGCCTTAGCTTGTCTATGCTGGCTTATACCAGCCTTAACCCACTTCGACTGGAATTAACCAGTCTAAACAAGTCTCAGCTGCCATATGCCAGCCTTAACTGTATTATACTACACTTAGCTAGTCTTAACTGGCTTTTACCAGCCTTAATGGGCCTCTACCTCACGTAACCAGTCTAAACTTATCTAAATCGCCATGTTCCAGCCTAAACCGCCTTAGACTGCTGAAATCCGCTAGCAATTTTTTAAGCATAGCAAAAGTCGGTTTAGACTGGGTTTGACTGGTTAAGTCTGCTCTAAGGCGGTGAAGGCTGGTATAAGCCAGTTTAGACTGGTTTAGTTTGGTTAAGACTGGTAAGCCCGGTATAATGGGGGTTAAGGCTCGTTTAAGCCAGTTTAGACTGGCTAAGTCTGGTATCAGGCAGTTATGCTGGAATTTGGCAGTTTAGACTAGTTTAGAGTGGTTAAGACCGGTATAAGGCGGTTAAGCTGGTACAAGCCGGCTTAGACTGGTTAAGTCCGGTATAGGGCGGTTAAGGCTGGAACATGGCGGTTTAGACCGGCTATGTCTTGTATAAGGCGTTTAAAGCTGGAACATGGCGATTTCACAGAATCACAGAATCACAGAATGACCAGGTTGGAAGAGACCCACTGGATTGTTGAGTCTAACAATTCCCACCAATCGCTAAATCATGCTCCTAAGCACATCTACTACCATAACCTTAAACACCTCCAGGGATGGTGACTCAACCACCTTCCTAGGCAGATTGTTCCAATGACTAAACACCCTCTCCATGAAGAACTTTTTCCTAATTTTAAACCTAAATATCCCCTGGCAGAGCTTGAGGCCATTCCCTCTCGTCCTGTCCCCTGTCACTTGGGAGAAGAGGCCAGCTTCCTCCTCTCCACAACCTCCTTTCAGGGAATTGTAGAGAATAATAAGGTCTCCCCTTAGCCTCCTCTTCTCCAGGCTGAACAACCCCAGCTCTCTCAGCCGCTCCTCATAAGATTTGTTCTCCAGCCCCTTCACCACCTTTGTTGCCCGTCTCTGCACTCGCTCCAGAGCCACAACATCCCTCTTGTGGTGAGGGGCCCAGAACTGAACACAATACTCGATGTGCAGTCTCACCAGTGCCGAGTAGAGGGGGAGAATAACCTCCCTAGACATGCCAGTCACACCGTTCCTGATACAAGCCAAGGTGCCATTGGCCTTTTTGGCCACCTGGGCACACTGCTGGCTCATATTCAGTCAGTTGTCAACCAGCACCCCCAGGTCATTCTCCTCCTGGCAGCTTTCCAGCCAGGTCTCTCCTAGTCTGTAACTCTGCTTAGGGTTGTTGTGCCCCAAGTGCAGGACCCGGCATTTGGCCTTGTTAAACCTCATGCCGTTGGTCTCAGCCCAGCAGTCCAGCCTGTTCAGGACCCTTTGTAGAGCCTCCCGACCCTCCAGCAGATCCACACTTCCTCCCAGCTTGGTGTCATCTGCAAACTTGCTAAGGGAGGACTCAATGCCTTCATCCAGGTCTTTGATAAAGACATTAAACAGGACTGGACCCAGCACTGAGCCCTGAGGAACCCCACTGGTAACTGGCCTCCAGCTGGATTTAACTCCATTTACCACCACCCTCTGGGCCCGGTCATTCAACCAGTGTTCCACCCAGGAGAGTGTGAACCCGTCCAGGCCAGAGGCCGACAGTTTCCAAAGCAGAATGCTATGAGAAACTGTATCAAAGGCTTTACTGAAGTCCAGGAAGACCACATCCACAGCCTTTCCCTCGTCCAAGAGTTTAGTCACTCGGTCATAGAAGGTGATCAGATTACTCTGGCAAGACCTGCCCTTCATGAACCCGTGTTGACTGGGCCTGATCACCCAGTTCTCTTGCAAGTGCTTCATGATCGCACTCAAGATCACTCGTTCCATGACTTTCTCTGGTACCGAGGTCAGGCTGACAGGTCTGTAGTTCCCCGGATCCTCCCTGCACCCCTTCTTATACATGAGCACGACATCAGCCAGCCTCCAGTCCAGTGGAATCTCCCCAGTCATCCAGGACTGCTGGAACATGATGGAAAGGGGTTTGGCCAGCACATCTGCCAGTTCCCTCAAAACTCTTGGGTGGACTCCATCTGGCCCCATAGACTTGTGGGCATCTAGCTGGGCAAGCAAGTCTCTAACCACCTCCTCTTGGACCTTGGGAATCTCATACTTCTCTTCCAACCCTTGGGGTTGTGCACAGAGGGAACAATTTTCCTTACTGTTAAAGACTGAGGCAAAGTAGGCATTGAGCACTTCAGCCTTGTCTTCATCCCCTGTTACTCTTGCTCCCTCTGCATCTACTAGGGACTGGAGATTCTCCCTAGCCCTCCTTTTGCTGTTGACGTATTTGTAGAAAGACTTTTTGTTGTCTTTCACAGTCTTGGTCAATCGCATTTCTAGTTGGGCCTTAGCCCTCCTGACTTTTTCCCTGCACATTCTCACTGCCTCCCTATAGTCCACCCAGGATGCCTGCCCCTTCCTCCAGAGGTCGTAGACCCTCCTCTTCCTATTGATGTCTCTTAGGACCTCCCTACTCAATCACGCTGGTTTCTTACCCCGCCGGCTACTTTTCCGGAACTTGGGGACGGCTTTCCCTGAGCTGCTAGGAGTTCCTTCTTGAAGAGTGCCCAGCCCTCATGGACACCTTTGCCTTCAAGGAGCGCCTTCCACGGGACTTTTCCGACCAGCCTTCTGAACAGCCCAAAGTCTGCTCTCTGAAAGTTGAGGGAGACTGTTCTGCTAACCTCCTTCTTCATCTTACTCTGCACTGAGAACTCTGTCATCTCATGATCGCTTTGCCCCAAGCGTCCTCCAACCTTCACATCCCCCACCAGTCCTTCTCTGTTCACCAACAGCAGGTCCAGGAGGGCACCGTCCCTTGTCGGTTCGCTCACCAGCTGTGTGAGGAAGTTGTCTTCCACACACTCCAGGAACCTCCGGGACTGCTTCCTTTCTGCTGTATTATACTCCCAGCCTATATCTTGGAAATTGAAGTCTCCCACAAGGACTAGAGGTAGCGATTCTGAGACTACACTCAGTTGTTTGTAGAAGAGCTCATCAGCTGCTTCTTCTTGGCTGGGTGGTCTATAGCAGACTCCCATCACAATCCCTTCCTGCCCATGGACTCCTCTGATTTTCACCCACAGGCACTCAGTCCCATCCTGACTGTAGTCCAGTTTGAGGGTATCAAAGCCCTCTCTAACATAGAGGGCTACCCCGCCTCCTCTTCTGCCCTTCCTGTCCTTCCTAAAGAGTTTATACCCCACCATGGGTACGCTCCAGTTGTACGAGTCATCCCACCATGTCTCCGCAATGGCAAGGACATCGTAGTCTCCTTGCTCTACCACAGCTTCCAGCTCCTCCTTCTTATTTCCCATGCTGCGTGCATTGGTGTAAATGCACTTCAGCTGGGCAGGCGTAGCTTCAGCCTTCGTAATTGGGCTCCTCCCCAACTGAGCAGTCCTTGACTTAACTAAGGCCACAGTGCCAGTTTGCTGCCTACCATCCTCAGCTGCACTCACCCCCTCTTGCTTAGTGGTGATACACCGGCAGGCATCGCCAGCACACCACCCCTTTGCCTCTGAAGTGTCACCTCCAGGCTCACTCCCATCCTGCCTGGCCTCCATCCCCTCCCCCCTCACATCTAGTTTAAAGCTCGATTTATGAGCTTAACTAGGTTTTTGGTGAGGGCTTTTGTTCCCCTAGCAGACAGGCGTGTCCCATCCCTAGTAAGAGAGCCTGGGGGTGCGTGGGCCTCCCCATGATTAAAGAACCCAAAGCCCCTCTTCTCACACCAGTCCCTACGCCATTCATTAACCCGTTTCTTATTCCTCATTTCCTGCTCCTGGTTCCTTATATTGGGATGTAGTTGAATATTACCTGTGCCCCAGAGCCCTCAATCATTCTCCCAAGTGCCTTGAAGTCCCTTTTGATGGCTTTAGGCCTTCTATGTTCTATTTCCTCATTACCAATTTGAAAAATTAAGAGCGGGTGGTAGTCGGTGTCTTTGACCAGGGAAGGGAGCTTTCTAGAAACGTCCCTCACTGATGCTCCTGGCAAGCAGCAGACCTCCCTATGGAGCGGGTCCGGCCTACAGATGGGACCCTCCATTCCTTTCATAATGGGAATCCCTCAAGACAATCACCCTACTCTTCTTTTTAATCGAGGATGTTTTTAAGGCTGTGGGAGGATGATGGGGTTTCAGAAACATTTCTAGGCGGTAGGTGCAGCCCTCTTCATCTTTATGGCTAGGATGCACCCTCAGCACCTCATATTTGTTCCCCAGAGAGATCTGGGGGTTAATTGCCTGGGTGGGGGTAGCAGGTTTCCTTCTGTCTCACCCAAATCCCCAAAAAGGACCCACTCCTCCCCAAATCCCCAAAACAGACCCAGGGACCTCTCAATCTCCCCCTCACAAAGGCATCCACGATACCCCAAATACCCAAAATGGGACCCACACACTCACAACCCCCCCTCGAAAAAAGGACCAAGGACAACCACCAAACCCCAAAAAAGAAATCCAGTACACCCCCCCCAAAATTGTAATCAGAACATCCCCTAAAAGGAGCAAAGACCCCCTAACACCCCTCCCCCCCCAAAAAAGAGACCCAGGAGCCCCAGAGGGGCACAGAAGCCCCCAAACTCCCTACATTAGATTTAGGACACCCCCAACCCCTTGCAAATTGGACCACAAACCCTCCCTAAACCCCCAAAAGGGATACGACAACTCCCCAACAAACAGCCCAAAAGAGTCCATTACCTCAACCCACCCCAGAAAGAGACCAACAACACCCTCTAAACCCCAACAAAAGGAACCCAGGACACTCCAGACCTCTCCAGAGGGAGAAAAGAGAGAAAGTTGGGGAAGAGAGAAGGATGTTGCGGGGGACTGTGTCAAAAGCTTTACAGAAGTCCAGGTAGATCACAGCCATCGGTTTAAATTAGTGCAATAATCACGTTTTTGAATACCCAAATATGATGTAAACCCTAGGAAGTTTGACCAAGCTCAGAGAACTCAGGCTTTACAGAAGGGCAAGGAGTGTGTGTAAGTGTAGAGAGAACAGCTCTGGGAGATCAAGGGCTGGTGCCTGGCAGTGCTTCCATGCCAGGATTCTTTTAACCTCCAGCCATGCCTTCAGGAACTGTCCCGACAAGTCCAAAACGACCTTAGAGGAAAGATACCTAGAAACTAAAGGTATTGAATATCCCTTTATTTTATTGAAACACAGAGAGAGAGCAGCTACTCATTAACCCAGTCAAACAGTAGAGAAAAGAGGACAGCGAATTAAAAACAAGAGGACAAATTATTGCAAATGAAAAACCAACAACAACACAGAGACAAGCCAGTGTGGGCCTGCCATGAGTTGCATGATAACTGCTATGCAGAAGGTGATGAGCAGTTCATTGCTTCAGAGAACCATCCAGTTATGAGTTTCCAGACGGCATCCTTGAGCTGTTGGTTCCTCAAGCTGTAGATGAGAGGGTTCATTGCTGGAGGCACCACTGAGTAGAGAACTGATACCAAAAGATCCATGAGTGGAGAGGATTTGGAGGGGGGCTTCATGTAGGAAAACATTGCAGTGCTGGTAAATAGGGAGACCACGGCCATGTGAGGGAGACACATGGAAAAGGCTTTTTGCCGTCCCTGCTCTGAGGGGATCCTCAGCACAGCCCTGAAGATCTGCACATAAGACACCACAATGAAAAGAAAACAGCCAAAAGCTAAACAGGCACTAACACCAAGCAGGTGAAATTCCCTGAGGTAAGAGTGTGAGCAGGAGAGCTTGAGGATGTGGGGGATTTCACAGAAGAACTGTTCCACAGCATTGCCCTGGCAGAGGGGCAGGGAAAATGTATTGGCCGTGTGCAGCAGAGCAGTGAGAAACCCAGCGCCCCAGGCAGCTGCTGCCATATGGACACAGGCTCTGGTGCCCAGGAGGGTCCCATAGTGCAGGGGTTTGCAGATGGCAACGTAGCGGTCATAGGACATGACAGTGAGAAGATAATATTCTGCACTGATCAAAAACAACACAAAAAATACCTGGACAATACACCCTGAGTAGGTGATGATCCTGGTATTCCAGAGGGAATTGACCATGGATTTAGGGACAGTGGTGGACATAGAACCAATATCGAGGAGGGCGAGGTTGAGGAGGAAGAAGTACATGGGTGTGTGGAGGTGCTGGTCACAGGTGATGGTGATGATGAGGCCGTTGCTCAGGAGGGCAGCCAGGTAGATGCCCAGGAAGAGCCAGAAGTGCAAGAGCTGCAGCTCCCGTGTGTCTGCGAATGCCAGGAGGAGGAACTGGGTGATGGAGCTGCTGTTGGACATCTGCTGCCTCTGGATGTGAAGCCCTGATCAAAACAAAAATAGAGTCAGAAGTTATGGGATACTTCTTTAGGTAAAATCAAAGCCATTTCTGACACTGCACACTTGCCACTGCTTTTCATTTTCAGTTGCAGCCCTTCATCCAGCCCTAAGCCTGGAGCCCTGCTTGGTGCCGGCTGAATGCCTGGGCAGAGCAGGGCCTCTGCCCGCTGGCTGCGAGGAGTCAGCCCTCCTCTGTATCAGGGGTTTATTTGGTTATGGGGACAGGGGACACTGCTGGGGTTCAGCTTTGTCAGCTTTTGTGGAACTGCTCCTGCTGCAAAAGGGCTTGTCAGCATCTGCACTGCCAGAGATGAGGAAATGAGATGGAAGAAGGCAGGTCTCTCAATGTTTGAGTATCTTAGAGCTCCTTCTGTAACCTTTGGCAGTGTTCTTGGATGGTAGAAAACTTCAACATCCCTGCTGTACTCAGGGAGAATAGAGGGAGTCCTGAGAGGTGAGATCATTGCCTGTGACACAGTGAAGAGGGAGGGGAGCTGCTCTGTCCCATCAGCTTGCACTCGTCTAAGACAGAGTAATCACATTTTCATATTCACCTTAAAAGCCACCAGGATGTGCAGAAAGCAGATAAACCTTCTGTCAAGCAGTGAGTATCCTACCCTTTCTCAAGGTCTCAGCATTCCACTTTCAGTCCAGGACACATGCAGCTCATTTCACAAACACAACACACCCCTGGCAGGACATTTAGGTAACATGAAGCTGCAATAGGACAGGTTTGAACCCTAGAGGGCTTCTCAGTGCTTGGGAGGACACTTCAAGGAAAGCCAAGTATCCTAATGATGATATCTCAGTACAGAAGAGTCTGTTAATTCCTCAGGAATGCACTGCCCACAGCCCCACAGAGGATCAGTGCCTGACTCTGCAACTCCCATCCCCAGAGAGCCTGGCAGCGAGAACAAGAAAACAACAGCAAGAACAGAGACAGGTAGAGAAACAGGGAGAAAGAGAGTGAGGGTCTGGCTGAGAGACGTCAGGGCAGAGGCAGCTGGGCACGCAGACAGTGTTCCCCTTCCCCAGGTGTGCTCACACCTTCCCAGACACCAACCTTGATGGGCAGTTGCTCTCAGTCCCTGGGCTCTAGAGAGGGCACTGGAGCTGTGGCTGGAGACAATTAAACAGGCACCTATCAAACCTACTGATTACTCAAAGAGACAGCTCAGGAGTCTCTGTGATTTTTTTCCATCATGAGAGTCATTTGTCCATTTCTCCCCTGAAATACCTCAAGTGCAAGAAACAGAAAACACAGACCCAGGAAATTTCTTTAACGTACGTAATCCCTGCCCTGATCTTCCCCTTGAATTGTCCTCTTAGAAATATCATGGGGTGATGTGGAGCACTGATGACCCGGTTTTTTCTTTTGCTGGAGAAACTGCAAGAGCCCTCCTGACAGATCTCTCAGGCTGTGGCTGAGCTGGCTTTAGGAGATCCCTCCAGGAACTGCACCTGCATTGTCCAGCAACCAAAGACTCACCTTGAGAAGGACTGTGAAGATTTTCTCCAAATGAAGCCTCCTCTTTCCTCCACCCCACCCTGACATTCCCTCTCTCTGCTCCCTCCTCTCCCCTCATTGCCTGCAGGCAGTGCCCTCAGCCCTGCTGGGCTTTGCAGAGGAGCTGCTCCTGGACAGACCTGGCTCTTTTCAGAGCTATCCTCTTGTTATAAGCTCACTCTGTGCTAGGAGCCCAGCCCAGCTCAGCAGCAGAGGAGCAGCCCAAGGCAGCGCTTTCTCCGCCCCCTCTGGGGTCCCTTCAGGTATCCCGTGGGCTCCAGGGGAACCTGCTGAGAAACAGGCTGAAACCATCCTTGATGTTCATTCCCTATTCTGGGGGGAGATACTGTCTGGCATTGTCATTGCTCCTGTTGGAAAAACAGCTGGGAATGGGAATAACTGTTTTTGACCCATTGTTTAACAGGACCCCAGGAAGGGGACAAGTAATGATCTCATTTCTCCAAGCCCTTCCATAGAGAGAATTTAGGCTTTTCTTCCCTGGCCTTTAGACCTGTGGTTGGAAAGACACTCAGCTCTCTTCTGTCCCAGCCCCATCTATGCTTTATGCAAACTCTTTCCACACATGAGGTCTTGGATGCTTGGTTTCCTGATGACAGGGATGAGCTTGGCTGGTGCCACAGCTACAGGGCTTCAGCCCCAGTGGACAGCAATGCCCTCAGCCAGGGGCACAGGCAGGAGAACTGGAGCTGTTCCTGTGGGAGAAAGAGCTGGGACATGGTGACGGAGCTCAAGATAGATGGGCTTCTCAGACAGCATCCTCCAAGCTCAGCGAAGGTCAAGATTGTGATTCAGTCTCAACCGCCAAGTCCATTCAGGGGCCCCATGATGAGTTTTTGTTGCTTCAGGAACAGTTAAAAAAACCCAAACCCACAACATTTTATGTTCTTTTCAGAAATGATCAGTGGATGAGCAGGGAAGCTAAAGGCCGTGCCCCAGACCATGTCCCCTCAAATTCCATTTCTGGGTGTCTGAAAGAGAAGAGATCTGTATTTGCTTGGGTAGATTGTGTCCCACCATCCTTCCACGACACAGCCCTTTTATGACCCCACACTTCTATGACCTGATAATTCTCCGACCTTTCTCATCTATGACCAGATGCTTATATGAGCCATGTTTTCTATGACCAAAACTTTCTGTGACCTGAGCCATTTATGACCTCACTCTAATGACTCTTCTATGAGTTGATGCCTGTATTACCCTTCTATGACTCTTAGGACTTGAGTCCTCTATGTCCTGACTCTTCTGTGTCCCTTTTATGACTTCACACTTGTGTGACACATCACTTCTATGACCCTACCTTTTTGCAACCCATCTCCTCTAAGAGCCTTCTATAACCCAATGCTTCTATAACACGTCTTCTGTGACTCAAGTCTTCTATGACCAAGCTCTCCTCTGACCCTTCTATGGCTTTCTATAACCTGACTCCTCTATGACTTCTCTGTGACCTGACTCTTCTTTGATTCAACTCCTCTATAATAAAAATAATTTACGACCCAACACTTCTATGACCTGACTCCTCTATGACCTTTCTATGACTCGATCTTTCCCATTCCTAGCTAAATTCTCATGCTTCTATGACTTGACTCTTCCATGACCCAAATATAATATGACCCTTCTATGACTGACCCCAAACTTTCATGGCCTTAGAGTCCTATGACCTGACAGCTCTATGAATGTTTTATGACTGAATTCTTCTATTATTCCTCTATGATCCAGCTCATCTAGAACTTGACTCTTCTTTGACCTGTCTCTCAAATGATCAGTCCCTACTGTGACTCAGGCATTCTATGACCTTCCATGATTTCAGTATTCTCTGACTCTTCTATGACATGACTTTCTATGACCCAATTCTTCTACGACTTTTCGTTAACACCAATCATCTATGTCCTGATTCTTCTATGACCTGACTCTTCCAAAGTGTCACTCTTCTATCGAGAAGCTCTTCTATGAACCAATTAACTGGCCCTTCTATGATGTCATTCCTGTATGACCTGACTCCCATATGAACTGCCAGGTACCTCTTGTATGTCTTGACACTTCTAGGACCCAACAATTCTATGACCCTTCTAAAACCTAATGCTTCTATTCCCTGACACTTCGATGTCACACACTTCCTGCAATCGTACTCTTCTATGAGCCTTCTAGGACCCATGTCTTGTATGAACCAACTCTTCTACCACTCCATTCTTCCATGTCCCCACTCTTCTAAAACACAGGCCTTCTATGAGTCAATCCTTCCACGAGTCAAGCCTTCTATGATCCAATTCATCTATGATCCTTCTAAGACTTCCTATGACCTGAGTCCTCTATGATCTGAATAACCTATGAACTAACCATTTTATGATTTGACCCTTCTATGACCTGACTCTTCAATGTATATTCCATGACCAAACCCTTCTATTGACCAAATAAACTCTCATGTCTCTATTACTCAACACTTCTGTTACTCAAAAATTCTATGTCCTGAGACTCTTTTATGGATCTTCTGGGATAGAAATCTTCTATTATTCCTCTATAGCTGACATAGTTAACTCAACTCTTCTGTGACCCATCTCTTACATGACCAGACCCTTCCATGATTCAAGCCTTCTATGACACAAAACTCCATTTGATGAACTGACTCTTGTCTGACTGTTCTGTGATGCTACTTTCCATGACCTGACTCTTCCATGAAATTTCTGTGATCAGATTCTTCCATGAACTGACTGTTCTAAAACTCTTCTATGACTCAACCCTTCTCTGAACGAACCCTTTGGTGACCGTTCTATGACCAAACTCTCCTAAATCCCAACTAAACTCACACATCTATGACTCGATTTTTCCATGGTCTGAATATTCTGTGACCCTTTCATGACCTTAATCATCTATGACCCAGTTCTGCTATGAGAATACCACAACCCAACACTTCTATGACTGTGCTTCTCTGTTACTCCTCTATGACTCAAACCTGCTATCACCTGACTCTTCTCACACCCAAGTTTTCTGTCACTCTTCTAGGATCCAACATTTTATGAGCCTAACCTTCTAGGACCCAACTCTTATACAACTGCATGTAGCTGTGTGAGAGCCTTGGCGTCTCCCATAACTCTCCAGACCTCTGTTTGAAATGACAAACTGCTCCCAGTTTGATTTGGCCATGTGAGAATGTTCATGACACAGATGTCATTGCAGTCAAAGCCAGATCTGCCTGCCCAGGGCCTGGGGGTCAGGGCTTGGCCTTTCTGCTTAACCAAGCAAACCCAGGCTTCTCTCAGCATCACAGCTGCCTGCACAGCGCCTTTACCCTCCTGCAATCATGGCCTCCAATTCTTGGCACTAATGAGTCCCTGGGGAGCCTTTCTCAGGAAGAATCCTCACTGAGACCAATCAATACTTCAAAGTACTCTGAGTTCTGGTTTTGACTTCTTGAGAGCTTCACTTCATCTTCTTTAAGAAGTTGAGGTTCAAGGACTCATCAGCTAATACACCCTGGGTCTCATTAAAAAACAGAAAACTCTAACAAGCTCTTTCTCTTCCTGTTTTTTAATTCAGGTCTTCAAGTCTTGCACAGCTCCTTAGAGTCATTTCCCAGTGTCATTAAAGAAGATTGCGAAATGCATCTAAGAAAAATACATCGTAGTTTAAAGTTTATATTTCAATACTTCTCAGAATCATAGAATGGTTTGTTTTGGAAGGGACCTTAAAGCCCATCCAGTTCCAACGCCCTTGCCTTGGGCAGGAACATTTCCCACTGGTCCAGAGCCTCTCAAGTCCCAGTTTTAGAGTGCAAAGCCATCCTGTTCACTACCACTTCATCATTATAGGGCACAAAACCTGGTATCGGGGCTCAAAGATGCAGTTTCTTTTTCAAAGCAACATTTGTAGGATGCAAAGCTTCTTTTTGAAGCTACAGACTCTCACATAAAGGATCCAACCCCCCCCCACCCCCGCCTTACAGTTTGAAGCCTCCATTGGAGCACCCAAAGTCCTGCATTTTTGGCAAGAGCTTCATTTCTTGGGGTAACAGAGGAATGAA
This sequence comes from Clamator glandarius, assembly GCA_033459285.1. Taxonomy (NCBI): domain Eukaryota; kingdom Metazoa; phylum Chordata; class Aves; order Cuculiformes; family Cuculidae; genus Clamator; species Clamator glandarius. The sequence goes on along the minus strand of JAUNZM010000003.1, from coordinate 64,953 downwards.
GAGGTTTTTCTCCCTTGCAGGGACAAAAGACTGAACTTGTAGCACCACTCCCATTCCGTTAGTGCCCAAAGTCTCATATTTAGGGGCAAAATGCTTGATTTTAGGGTTCCAGTCTGTCCTTTAACACCCATAGCTTTCTGGGGAGGCCAGAGTTACATTTTGAGTATGAACCCTCATTTTTTTTAAATGTCTAAAGATACATTTGATTTTCCCAGAGCTTAATTTTTAAGGAGCAAAGTTGATTCTGGATGTTCAAAACCTCAATGTTACAGGACAAAGCCTTATATTTAGGTCATTTCTAGCTTCCAAAGCCTCCTTTTCAGGGAACAAAGCTTCATTTTTGGAGTTGTTATCAATTGTGGAAGTCAAAGTCTTAATTTTTAACCTCTCAGGTTAATTTTCAGCCACAAAGCCTTCGTGTTTGGTATCAGAGCATCATTTATGGGAATAAAACTTGAGGTCAGGGCTTACTTATAGGTTCCAAAAGCACATTTTTATCTTCCAAAGCCTCTTTCAAGGAACAAAGCCTCATTTTTAGAATTATCCACGATTCTGATGTCCTAAATCTGTGTTCAGTCCTTCTCCAGGGTGTTTCGGCCAATGGCAGAGAGTTGGACTAGATAGATGTTTGAGGTCCCTTCCATCCTAAGCCATGGGTCTGGCCGTGGCCTCTGTGATGTCATCGTCTGGGATGCTGCCCTGTGTCCTAGGAGACCTCTCTGCTGCCCAGGGCAAGCACCCTCTGCACTCACTCTGCAGGAGGATCTGGAGGAGGCAGGTGGTTTCTGTGCTGGGAGCTGCCTGCGCCTTGTTCTGTGTGTGAGGAACAAAGCAGCTGTGGTTCAGCCATCGCAGTGCCCGGTGCCGGTTCTGCTGGAGAGGAAACTCTGCCCCACGGCCAGGGTAGGTCAGGTCTGTCCGTGCCTGCTTCTGTGCAGTCATTGCTCAGAGTTTAATCTCCATGGCACGACCTCCAGTTTTTGAGGGTTCTGTCAGCTCCTGTTCTTGCTCCAGCCTCCAGCTGGAGTTAACTCCATTTCCCACCACTCTCTGGGCCCGGCCAGCCAACCAGTTTTCCCCCCAGGAGAGTGTGCACCTCTCCAGGCTAGAGGCTGACAGATTCCTAAGCAGAATGCTGTGAGAATCTCTGTCAAAGGCTTTACTGAAGCCCAGGAAGATACATCCACAGCCTTTCCCTCATCCAGCAGCTGAGTCACTTTGTCATAGAAGGCTATCAGGTTAGTTTGGCAAGACCTGCCTTTCATGAACCCGTGTTGACTGGGCCTGATCACCCGGTTCTCTTGCACGTGCTTCATGATCGCACTCAAGATCACCTGTTCCATGACTTTCCCTGGCACTGAGGTCAGACTGACAGGCCTGGAGTTCCCTGGATCCTCCCTGCGACCCTTCTTGTAGATGGGCATGACATCAGCCTCCAGTCCAGTGTAAGTTCCCCTGGAAGTTCATCATCCCCGGAGGTGTTTAAAAGGCAGGTAGATGAGATGCTTGGGAACATGATTTAGTAGTAGACAGGTATGATTGGAGCTATTGTTCTCTGAGGTTCTATGATTCGATCACATCATCCCCCATCCCCTATAGAAACCGCAGGCTGCCCTGACCCAGGTGTAGGAATTTTGCCCTTGGCCTTGTTGAACCTCATGAGGATTGCCAAGGCCCATCACTCTCCAACAGGGATCCAGGGCCCCTTCAACCCCCCAAATGAGACCCAGGACCCCCCAAATCCCCCTATAGGGATCCAGGACTCCCCCAGTCTGCCCTAAAGGGACCTGCGACCCTTCAAAACCTGACCTGGGACTCCAACAAACCTCTCAAGAAAGAACACAGGACCACCCCGAAATGGGATCCAGGACTCTCCTAAACCCCAAAACCAGATCCAAGACTCCCCCAAACCCCACAAAAGACACCCAGGTCCCGTCCATATCCCTCAAAAAGGACCCAAGACCCCTCAGCCCTCACCCCTGAAAAGGGATTCAGGACTCCCCCAAACCTCCAAAAGTGATCCAGGCCCCCCTCAAAACCTCAAATGGACCCATGACACCACCCCCACCCCCCAAAACAGACAGAGGACCCACTAAAACACCTCTGAAAGGGACCCAGGGTCCCCCACCGAACCCCTCCCATTGGACCCAGGGCCCCCTCAAACGCCCAAAAGGGACACAGGACTCCCAAAAGGGATCCACAACCACCCCCAGCTCCCTCAAAATTCACCCAATGCCCCCCACAATGGGCCCAGGCAGGACCCCACCAAAACAGTGACAGGACGAGAGGGAATGGCCTCAAGCTCCGCCAGGGGAGATTTAGGCTTGAGATTAGGAAAAAGTTCTTCACGGAGAGGGTGGTTAGGCATTGGAACGGTCTGCCAAGGGAGGTGGTTGAGTCACCGTCCCTGGAGGTGTTTAAGATTAGGGTAGATGAGGTGCTTAGGAGCATGATTTAGGGAATGGTGGGAATGGTTGGACTCGATGATCCAGTGGGTCTCTTCAAACCTGGTTATTCTGTGATTCTGTGAAAACACTCTCAGATGGGACCCTCGACCCTCCCCAAACTTCCAAAAGGGAGCCAGGACACACAAGCCCTCCCCCAAAAGGTACCCAGGACCCCTGTCAAACCCCCAGAAATGGATCCAGGCCCACTCAACCTCCCAAAAAGGTATCCTTGACCCTTCCAAACCCCCAGAAATCGATCCAGGACCCCCTCAACTCCCCCCAAAAGGGAACCTGGAACCCCCCTAAACATCCCAGATGAGACCCAACAACCCCCCCCCCCATAGGGACCCAGGACCCCTAAACCCCCTCAAAAGGGATCCAAAAAGGCCCAGGCCACCAAATACCCAAGACTCCTGAAATCCACCTCCCAAAAGGGACACAGTTGCCCCCAAGCCCCCTCAAAATGAATTCAGGACCCCCACAATTCTTGCCCCCCCTAAAATGTGAACCAAGATCCCCCCAAGCTCCCCATAAATGTATCCAGGACTCTCCCCAAAGCCCCTCATAAAGGAACCCAGGAGCTCCCGAGATCCCCCCAGATGGAATCCAGGACTACCCCCTACAAACCCCCAAAAGGGACCCAGGGTCTCTTCTAACAAAGGACCCCACCCAAAAGAACTGAAAAAGGGACATTCCTTCAGCCCTAGTGGGTAGCAATGCCCTCAGCCAGGGACACAGGCAGGAGGTATCGGAGCTGTTCCTGTGGGAGATATTGCTGGGACATGGTCATGGAGCTCAAGACAGATGGGCTTCTCAGACAGCATCCTCCAAGCTCAGCAAGGATCCAGACCATGATTCAGTCTCAACCGCAAATGCCATTCAGGGGTCCCATGATGAGTTTTTGTTGCTTCAGAAACAGTTAAAAAAAAATATGGTTTAGAATCAGAGGAGCCCATAAGAAGGTAGATTTTGTGATGGGAGTCTGTTACAGGCCACCCAGCCAAGGAGAAGCAGCTGATGAGCTCTTCTATAAACACCAGGGTTTAATCTCTAGATCACTGCCTCTCGTGCTTGTGGGAGACTTCAATCTTCCTGATATCTGCTGGAAGTACAATAGAGCAGAAAGGAAGCAGTCTAGGAGGTTCCTGGAGTGCGTGGAAGACAAATTCCTTGCACATCTGGTGAATGAACCAACAAGGGAAGGTGCCCTCCTGGACCTGCTGTTTGTGAACAGAGAAGGCCTTGTGGGGGATGTGGCAGTAAGAGGATGCCTAGGACTAAGCGATCATGAGATGATGGCATTTTCTGTTCTAGGCAAAGTGAAGGGGGTGGTTAACAGGACAGTAGTATTAAATTTCCAGAGGGCAGACTTTGAACTCTTCAGAAGGCTGGTTGGCAAAATCTCAAGGGAGACAGTGCTTCAGGGCAAGGGAGTCCATGAGGGCTGGGAGCTCTTCAGAAAGGAAATCCTAGTGGCTCAGGAGAAAGCCATCCCCATGTTTTGGAAAAAAAGCCTGCAGGGGAAAAAACCAGCTTGGTTGAACAGGGAGATCTGGAGTGGTATCAAGAAGAAGAGGAATGTTTATGGGCTCTGGAAGAGGGGACAGGCCTCTTGGATGGACTACAGGAGGGAAGTGAGATTGTGTAGAGCAAAAATTAGAAGCGCTAAGGCTCAACTAGAAATCAGATTGGCAAAGTCAGTGAAAGATAACAAAAAATCTTTCCATAAATATATAAATAATAAAAGGAGGACTAGGTAGACCATACAATCCCTATCGGACGCAGAAGGAGCAACAGTGACAGGGGATGAGGAAAAGGTTGAGGTACTTAATGCCTTCTTTGCATCAGTCTTTAATTGTAAATAAAGTTGTTCACTTTCTGTACAAACCCCAGAGCTAGAAGAGCAAAATGAGGCTCCCATGGTCTAAGAGGAGGTGGTCAGAGCCCTGCTAGCCCGACTAGCCCACATGTCTATGGGGCCAGATGGGATTCACCTGAGGGTATTGAAGGAGCTGGCGGATGTGCTGGCCAAACCCCTTTCCATCATCTTCCAACAGTCCTGGGAGACTGAGGAAGTTCCACTGGACTGGAGGCTGATGTTGTGCCCATCTACAAGAAGGGTCGCAGGGAGGATCCAGGACCCTACAGGCTTGTCAGTCTGACCTCAGAGCCAGGGAAAGTCATGGAACAGGTGATCTTGAGTGCGATCATGAAGCACTTGCAAGAGAACCAGGTGATCATGCCCAGTCAACAAGGGTTCACAAAAGACAGGTCTTGCCAAACTAACCTGATCCCCTTCTATGACAAAGTGACTCAGATTCTGGATGAGGGAAAGGCTGTGGATGTATCTTTCTGGACCTCAGTAAAGCCTTTGACACAGTTTCTCACAGCATTCTGCTTAGGAATCTGTCAGCCTGTATCCTGGAGAGGCGCACACTCTCCTGGGTGGAAAACTGGTTGGATGGCTGGGCCCAGAGAGTGGTGGGAAATGGAGTTAAATCCAGCTGGAGGCCAGTTACAAGTGGGGTTCCCCAGGGCTCAGTGCTGGGTCCAGCCCTGTTCAATGTCTTTCTCAACGACCTGGATGAAGGCATCGAGTGCACCCTTAGCAAGTTTGCAGACGACACTAAGCTGGGTGGAAATGTGGATCTGCTGGAGAGTAGGGAGGCTCTACAAAGGGACCTGAACAGGCTGGACCACTGGGATGAGTCCAATGGCATGAGGTTTAACACGGCCAAAAGCCAGGTCGTGCACTTGGGGCACAACAATCCTGTGCAGTGCTACAGACTGGAAGTCTGTCTAGAAAGCTGCTTGGAGGAGAGGGATCTGGGGGTGTTGGTTGACAGCCAACTGAACCTGAGCCCAGGTGGCCAAGAAGGCTAATGGCATCCTGGCATGGATCAGAAATGGTGTGACCAGCAGGTCCAGGGAAGTTCTTCTCCCTCTGTCCTCAGCACTGGTGAGACCGCACCTTGAATCCTGAGTTCAGTTCTGGGCCCCTCACCACAATAAGGATGTTGAGTCTCTGGAGCGAGTCCAGAGAAGAGCAACAAAGCTGGTGAGGGGGCTGGGGAACAGGCCTTATGAGGAGCGGCTAAGAGAGCTGGGGGTGTTTAGCCTGGAGAAGAGGAGGCTGAGGGAAGACCTCATTGCTCTCTACAACTACCTGAAAGGAGGTTGTAGAGAGGAGGGAGCTGGCCTCTTCTCCCAAGTGACAGGAGACAGGACAAGAGGGAATGGCCACAAGCTCCACCAGGGGAGGTTCAAGATTAGGAAGAACATTTTCACAGAAAGGGTCATTGGGCACTGGAACAGGCTGCCCAGGGAGGTGGTTGATTCACCTTCCGTGGAGGTGTTTAAGGAACAGGTGGACAAGGTGTTAAGGGGCACAGTTTAGTGTTTGATAGGAAAGGTTGGACTCAATGATCCGTTGGGTTTCTTCCAACCTGGTTATTGTATGATTTATATAAATAATACACACAACATTTTAAGTTTATTACAGAAATAATCAGTAGATAAGAAGGGAAGCTAAATGCTGTGCCCCAGAAAATGTCCTCTCAGATTCCAATTCTGGGTGTCTGAAAGAGAAGAGATCTGCATTTGCTTGGGTAGATTGTGTCCTACCATCCTTCCACAACACAGCCCTTTTATGACCCCACACTTTCATGACCTGATACTTCTATGACATTTCTCATCTATGACCACATGCTTATATGATCCATGTTTTCTATGACCAAGACTTTCTGTGACCTGAGCCATTTATGACCTCACTCTAATGACTCTTCTATGAGTTGATGCCTGTATTTCCCTTCTATGACTCTTAGGACTTCAGTCCCCTATGTCCTGACACTTCTGTGTCCCTTTTATGACTTCACATGTGTGACCCATCACTTCTATGACCCTACCTTTCTGCAACCCATCTCCTCTAAGATCCTTCTATAACCCAATGCTTCTATAACACGTCTTCTGTGACTCAAGTCTTCTATGACCAAACTCTCCTCTGACCCTTCTATGGCTTTCTATAACCTGACTCCTCTATGACTTCTCTGTGACCTGACTCTTCTTTGATTCAACTCCTCTATAATACAAGTATTTTACGACCCAACACTTCTATGACCTGACTCCTCTATGACATTTCTATGACCCGATCTTTCCTTTTCCGAGCTAAATTCTCATATTTCTATGACTTGACTCTTTCATGACCCAAATATATTATGACCCTTCTATGACTGACCCAAAACTTTCATGGCCTTAGAGTCTTATGACCTGAGAGCTCTATGAATGTTTTATGACTGAATTCTTCTATTATTCCTCTATAATCATGCTCATCTAGAACTTGACTCTTCTTTGACCTGTCTTTTAAATGATCAGACCCTACTGTGACTCAGGCATTCTATGACCTTCCGTGATTTCAGTATTCTCTGACTCTTCTATGACATGACTTTCTATGGCCCAGTTCTTCTATGACTCTTCGTTAACACCAATCATCTATGTCCTGATTCTTCAATGGCCTAAACTTTCCAAAGTGTCACTTTCTGTCAAGAAGCTCTTCTATGAACCAATTAACTGGCCTTTCTATGATGTCATTCCTGTATGACCTGAGTCACCTATGAGCTGCCAGGTGCCTCAAGCCTTCTATGACACAAAACTCCATTCTATGAACTGACTCTTGTCTGACTGTTCCGTGATGCTACTTTCCATGACCTGACTCTTCTATGAACTTTCTGTGACCAGATTTTCCATGACCTGACTGTTCTAAAACTCTTCTATGACTCAACCCTTCTCTGAACGAACACTTTGGTGACCAAAACTCTATGACCAAACGCTCCTAAATCCCAACTAATCTCACACATCTATGACTCCATACTTCCATGGCCTGAATATGCTATGACCCTTTCATGACCTTAATCATCTACGAGTCAGTTCAGCTATGAGAATACCACAACCCAACTCTTCTACGACTGTGCTTCTCTGTTACTCCTCTATGACTCAAACCTTCTATCACCTGACTCTTCTCACACCCAAGTTTTCTGTCACTCTTCTAGGATCCAACATTTTATGAGCCTAACCTTCTAGGACCCAACTCTTATACAACTGCATGTAGCTGTGTGAGAGCCTTGGCATCTCCCATAACTCTCCAGACCTCTGTTTGAAATGACAAAGTGCTCCCAGTTTGATTTGGCCATGTGAGAATGTTCATGACACAGATGCCATTGCAGTCAAAGCCAGATCTGCCTGCCCAGGGCCTGGGGGTCGGGGCTTGGCCTTTCTGCTTAACCAAGCAAACCCAGGCTTCTCTCAGCATCACAGCTGCCTGCACAGCACCTTTACCCTCCTGCAATCATGGCCTCCAGTTCTTGGCACTAATGAGTCCCTGGGGAGCCTTTCTCAGGAAGAATCCTCACTGAGACCAATCAATACTTCAAGGTACTCTGAGTTCTGCTTTTGACTTCTTGAGAGCTTCACTTCATCTTCTTTAAGAAGTTGAGGTTCAAGGACTCATCAGCTAATACACCCTGGGTCTCATTAAAAAACAGAAAGCCCTAACAAGCTCTTTCTCTTCCTCTTGTTTACTTCAGGTCTTCAAGTCTTGCACAGCTCCTTAGAGTCATTTCCCGGTGTCATTAAAGAAGATTGCGAAATGCATCTAAGAAAAATACATCTTAGTTTAAAGTTTATATTTCAATACTTCTCAGAATCATGGAATGGTTTGGGTTTGAAGGGACCTTAAAGCCCATCCAGTTCCAACCCCCTTGCCTTGGGCAGGGACACCTCCCACTGGTCCAGGCTGCTCAAGGCCCCATCCAAGCTGGCCTTGAACACCTCCAGGGAGGGGCCAGCCACAGCTTCTTTGGGCAACCTGGGCCACTGCCTCACCACCTTCTTTGTGAACAATTTCTTCCTAATGTCTAATCTAAATCTTCCCTAAATCTGAAAGCCACCCCGTCTAATCCTATCACTCCATGCCCTTGGAAAATTTCCCTCTCCTTTTTCTTGGTGACCACATTCAAGTACTGCAAGGCCCCAATAATGTCTCTCCAAAGCAGGCTGAGGAAGTTGCAGGAGAAGTTCAGTATTTCTTTGGAAAATCCCTTTTGAAAGGGCATGGGATTGATGGAGGTCTCTTGTGAGTGAGGACAAGCAAAGGTCCTGGTGTCCAGGTTCATATCCTCAGGGCACTCCTCAGGTGGCCAGGGTTTTGTGCATGCTGCTCCTGGTGATCCATGTGGGCTGAGCTAAAAATAGTTTAATAGGTGAAAGAAAAAAGATAAAAACCAACATAATCCAATCCCAAATCCATTGCAAATGACTTCACTCAGGACTTTCTTCAGTCAGAATGACACCCCACCAGTCTACCACCATCCATCATCTGGAAAAATAAAAATCTCAACTTCTTTCTTCTTCTGCCACCGTTTTTATCACTGAGCGTGGCATCTATGTTATGGGATCTCCCTCTGCTCAGCTGGGGTCAGCTCTCCTGCCTGTGTCCCTCTGACAACTTCTTGTTCCCCCCTCAGCCACTCATTGGAAGGAGCAGAGGGAGCAAATCTTGACACTGGGAAAAGGAGACAATCTCTGCCCTCACTCTTCTGGCACCAGGATGATGCCACAGGACCCAGAGAGTCTCACATTTCAAAAGGAAAGTGGAGAAAGTGGAGAGGACCTGGAGGAGGTCTGGCAGGATGGAGTTAGGGGCCAGAGCTGACGGGTGAGGGCACATTTTAGTCCTGCTGGGGAGTCTCGGGGAACGTACTAAGTGGGTCTGTACATCTTATGCTTATGGAAAAACTTAAGGAACAAGAGAGCTCAGATGATCTCTAGTGCAATGCCAGCTTGAAGCAGGGTCAACTCTGAGGTCAGACCAGGCTGCTCAGTCCATGTCAGCATCCACAGAGGGAGTTTAAATGTGAACAAGGCACAGAGGCCATAATTATAAGGAATGATTTTTGCATTTTATTGGCTCCATGAAGGAAGCTATTGATTGACCATGGATCCTGTGACTCCTGGGAACATCCAACTCCTTGTCCAGAGGAGTAGGATCCCTCTTCCAGTCTCCTGGCCCATCTCCAGCCCATGGGGTGCGTTAGCCTGGAAGCAAAATTTAAACACAAGGGCATGGCTGCTGTCACCTTAGTTGCTCAAAGAGGTAGAACATCCAGGTTAAGAGCTCCATGAAAGGAAGAGAACAATTTTAATAAAGCATCAACTTTATATTATGTCATATGATGGCTCTGCTCTCCCCTTTATATCCTCTGCACCCTGAAACCACACCTGCATTTCTGCCTCACCTCTAAAACCTGATCACCCGATGGAAAGAAAGATAGAAGAATGGTCCTAGGCCTCTGTGAATCTCCTGAGGTCTGGAACTCTGATGTCTATGATGTCGTTCCATTGTTCACCTCAGAAAGAGCCAAGCTGGGCAGTGACTCTGCAAGTCTGACTCAACAAGGTGCATGGAGAGGCCAGGCTGTGTCTATGTCTGCTCACCTACAGCTCAGAGTAACCTGGTGTTAAAATTCAGTCCTGTGTTCACTGTCTTCTGGCCCATGGACAGAGGGGTTGATGGAGGCTCAGGAGATGCTGGTCAGGGCCATGAAGGTTCATGGATGCTCTCAGGGCCCTGACACTGCCCCATGAGGAGAGAGAAAGACATGAACCACATGTACCCCTGACCCCAAATACAATGGGATCCCATGGAGAAGAGCCACACTGAGTCAGGGGAGAAGTGTGGGGAGGAGGGAGCTGCAGAGATGTTCTTCACTGACTTTTAACTCCCTCTTGTCCACCTTCCATGCTCCTCCTGGGGTTGGGGTGGGCAGAGGAATTGGGAGACATGGAGCCATTTCAGTCTGAGAGAATGTGGGATGGGAATGAGCTTTAATATTTTGTCTTTGTTTCTCCTGGTACAAACCTTTCTTAACTGGCAATAAATTAAATTGACCTTCAACTGGTCCACAATTCTTTGCCAGTGACAATCATTGATCCGTGAACCTCGTTTGCTTTCTCTTGAACCCTGAGCTTTTCTGATTCATTCTTTTCCTCTGTCTCATTGGTTCTGGGCAGGGAGGGAGCAGCTGGGTAGGATCTGTCTGCTGGCCAAGGTTAACCCACCACAGGACACATCAGGGCTGTCATGTCCAGTACAGGGCTCCCAGCACAAGGGAGAACCTGCCCAACCTGGAGCGAGTCCTTCTGAGGTCAGAAGGATGTCTGGGGCTGGAACACATCATGGACAAGGAGAGGGTGGGAGAGCAGGGGTCTGAGAAAACTCTTGGGGTGAAACACTGAGCAAGGACCCAGAGCAGCTGAGCGATCACAAACCATGGGTGTTGTCAGTGTTTGATGAGACAAGGCCATGAGCCCCTGATTTGTTTGTAGCTGTGAGAGGAAGGGCTTGTCTGAAAGATCAGCAGTGGCTGTGGGATCTGTGGGACTGGTGTGCAGGAAATGTCAGTAGGAAAAAGATTCTTTTTTTATTAATAATAATGGTGGTGGAGTAGGGTGTCACTGAGCAGAGGAGGAGGATACCAGCAATCATGTAGCCAGAGTTTCTCCTTAGGGTTGGGAGGTGCGGCCAGACATGGAAATGGCCGGTGTGTTGGACTCATCTGAGAAGATGTCCCTGCAGCATCTTCCCATAGGGTGTCCATAGGACAATTACTGATGGTGTGCAATCTATACTTGGGACAAATGCTCTGGCTTCACCAAGGGCAAGTCAGTATGACCAACTTGTGGGTTTCTATGATGGGGTAAACACTGCAGTGGACAAGGAAATGCAATGGATGTGATCTATGTGGACTTCTGGAAAGCCTTTGACACGGTCGCCCACATCTTTCTCTCTAATTTGGAGAGATATGGATTTCATGAGTGGACTCTTTGGTGGATGAGACATATGTTGGATTGTCGTATTCATAGACTAGTGTTGAATGGCTTGAAGTCCAGATGGAGATCCGTGATGAGTGGTGTCCCTCAGGGATTCATGCTGGGACCAGTGCTGTTTAATATCTTCATTAATGCTATTGACAGTGAGATCGAGTGCACCCTCAGCAAGTTTGCAGATGCCACCAAGCTGAGTGGTGCAGTTGCCACATCAGAAGGACAGGATATTATCCAGAGGGACCTGGACAGGCTGGAGAGGCCTTGGGGTGCTGGTCGATGGGAACCTCAATGTGAGCCAGCAATGTGCACCTGCAGCCCAGAAGGCCAACTGCGTCCTGGGCTGTGTCCAAAGAAGCATGGTCAGCAGGACAAGGGAGGGGTTTCTGCCCCTCTATTCCTCTCTTGTGAGACCTCATCTGGAGTGCTGTGTCCAGTTCTGGAATCCTCAACATAAGAAGGATCTGGAGCTGTTGGAATAGGCCCAGAGAAGGCTACAAGGATTATCCAGGGGCTGGAGCACCTCCCATATGAGGACAGGCTGAGAGGGTTGGGCTTTTTAAGCCTGGAAAAGAGAAGACTCCAAGGAGACCTTACAGAGACCTTCCAGAGCTGGAAGGGGCTCCAGAAATGCTGTGGAGGGGTTCTTGATCAGAGAGCTCAGGGGCAAGAAGAGGCGGGAATGGTTTTAGTCTGAAAAAGGGGAGATTGAGATGAGATCTCAGGAAGAAGTGTTTTCCTGTGAGGGTCATGTGGCCCTGTCCCAGCTTGCCCAGAGAAATGGTGGCTTCCCATTCCCTGTAGGTGTTCCAAGAAAGGCTGGATGGGGCTTGGAATGACCTGATCCAGTGGGAGGTTTCCCTGCCCATGGAAGGGGGTTGGAATTGAATGGCTTTTGAGGTTCCTTCCAAATCAAACCATTTTGTGACTCCATGACAAGGTACACCAGGGTCACCAAGACCTTGTCATGTCAAAAGCACTTTAGAGCAGGAACGTGCCTCTGGCATGGTAGAGAGAAAGACATGAACTACGCAGACTCCTGACCACAAATATGATGGGATCCCATGGAGAGGAGTCATGCGAAATCAGGGGAAAATTGTGAGGAGGAAGGAGCTGAGAGATGATTTTTTCTTACTGTAAATCCCCTCATCACCATCTTCTTTCTCCTCCTGGGATTCAGATGGACCGAGGAATTGGGAGCCATGGATCCATTTCAGTCTGGAGGAAAGTGGGAGGGGAACAAGCTTTAATATTTTGTCCTTGTTTCTCCCAATCCAAACCTTTCTTAACTGGCAATAAATGAAATAGACCTTCAGCAAGTCTCACACATCTTTGCCAGCGACAGTCACTGGTCACTGAACCACCTTTGCTTTCTCTTGACCCATGAGCTTTTCTGGTTGATTCTCTCCCTCTTTCTTATTAGTTCTGGGCAGAGAAGGAACTTCTGGGGTTGTGGGTCTGTCTGCTGGCCAAGGTTAACCCACTACAGGACACTTCAGTGCTGCCGTGTCCAGTCGGGGCTCCCAGCACAAAGAAAAACCTGACCAGCCTGGAGCGAGTCCTGCCAAGGTCAGAAGGATGGTTGGGCCTGGAGCACATCATGGACAAGGAGAGGGTGGGAGAGCAGGGTTCTGAGAAACATTCCAGGGCATAACACTGAGCAAGGACCCAGAGCAGCCGGGGGATCCCAATCCATAGACTTTCTCAGTGGCTGATGAGACAAGGCCATGATTCCGTGATGTGTTTGTAGCTGTGTGAGAAAGGGCTAGTCTGAAAGACCAGCAGTGGCAAGAGCTGTGGGAGTGGTGTGCTAGAAATGTCCCCCAGGGTGCCGAGGGGACAATTGCTGGTGATGTACAATCTATAATTGGGCCAAATCACTTGATATGATTGTATAAAACTAGTATTAGCTTTATTATTGTGCAGAGAAAAAGTCAGGAGGGCTAAGGCCCAACTAGAAATGTGATTGGCCAAGACTGTGAAAGACAACAAAAAGTCTTTCTACAAATACATCAACAGCAAAAGGAGGGCTAGGGAGAATCTCCAGTCCCTACTAGATGCAGAGGGAGCAAGAATAACAGGGGACGAAGACAAGGCTGAAGTGCTCAATGCCTACTTTGCCTCAGTCTTTAACAGTAAGGAAAATTGTTCCCTCTGTGCACAACCCGAAGGGTTGGATGAGAAGTATGAGACTCCCAAGGTCCAAGAGGAGGTGGTTAGAGACTTGCTTGCCCAGCTAGATGCCCACAAGTCTATGGGGACGGATGGAGTCCACCCAAGATTTTTGAGGGAACTGGCAGTTGTGCTGGCCAAACCCCTTTCCATCATCTTCCAGCAGTCCTGGATGACTGGGGAGGTTCTGCTGGACTGGAGGCTGGCTGACGTCATGCCCATCTATAAGAAGGGGCGCAGGGAGGATCCGGGGAACTACAGACCTGTCAGCCTGACCTCTGTACCGGGGAAAGTCATGGAGCGAGTGATCTTGAGTGCGATCATGAAGCACTTGCAAGAGAACCGGGTGATCAGGCCCAGTCAACACGGGTTCATGAAAGGCAGTTCTTGCCAGACAAAACTGATCACCTTCTATGACCAAGTGACTAAACTCTTGGACAAAGGAAAGGCTGTGGATATGGTCTTCCTGGACTTCAGTAAAGCCTTTGATACAGTTTCTCACAGCATTCTGCTTCGGGAACTGTCGGCCTCTGGCCTGGATGGGCGCACACTCTCCTGAGTGAAAAACAGGTTGAATGACTGGGCCCAGAGGGTAGTGGTAAACGGAGTTAAATCCAGCTGGAGGCCAGTTCCAAGTGGGGTTCCCCAGGGCTCAGTCCTGGGTCCAGTCCTGTTTAATGTCTTTATCAACGACCTGGATGAAGGCATTGAGTCCTCCCTTAGCAAGTTTGCAGATGACACCAAGCTGGGAGGAAGTGTTGATCTGCTGGAGGGTCGGGAGGCTCTGCAAAGGGACCTGAACAGGCTGGACTGCTGGGCTGAGACCAACGGCATGAGGTTTAACAAGGCCAAATACCGGGTCCTGCACTTGGGGCACAACAACCCTAAGCAGAGGTACAAACTACAAACCTGGCTGGAAAGCTGCCAGGAGGAGAAGGACCTGGGAGTGTTAGTTGACAACCGACTGAACATGAGCCAGCAGTGTGCCCAGGTGGCCAAAAAAGCCAATGGCATCCTGGCTTGTATCAGGAACGACGTGACTAGCAGGTCCAGGGAGGTTATTCTCCCCCTGTACTCGGCACTGGTGAGACCGCACCTCGAGTACTGTGTTTAGTTCTGGGCCCCTCACCACAAGAGGGATGTTGTGGCTCTGGAGTGAGTGCAGAGAAGGGCAACAAAGCTGGTGAAGGGGCTGGAGAACAAATCTTATGAGGAGCGGCAGGGAGAGCTGGGGTTGTTCAGCCTGGAGAAGAGGAGGCTGAAGGGAGACCTTATTACTCTCTACAACTCCCTGAAAGGAGGTTGTGGAGAGGAGGAAGCTGGCCTCTTCTCCCAAGTGACAGGGGACAGGACGAGAGGGAATGGCCTCAAGCTCTGCAAGGGGACATTTAGGTTTAAAATTGCGAGAAATTTCTTCATGGAGAGGGTGGTTAGGCATTGGAATATTCTGCCAAGGGAGGTGGTTGAGTCACCATCCCTGGGGGTGTTTAAGGTTAGGGTAGTAGAGGTGCTTAGGAGCAAGATTTAGAGATTGGTGGGAATGGTTAGACTCAACAATCCAGTGGGTCTCTTCCAACCTGGTCATTCTGTGATTCTGTGATTCTGTGAAATCGCCATGTTCCAGCTTTAAACGCCTTATACAAGACATAGCCGGTCTAAACCGCCATGTTCCAGCCTTAACCGCCCTATACCGGACTTAACCAGTCTAAGCCGGCTTATACCAGCCTTAAACGCCTTATACCAGTATTAACCACTCTAAACTGCCAAATTCCAGCATAACCGCCTCATACCAGACTTAGCCAGTCTAAACTGGCTTAAACAAACCTTAACCCCCATTATACAGGGCTTACCAGTCTTAACCAAACTAAACCAGTCTAAACTGGCTTATATCAGCCTTCACCGCCTTAGAGCAGACTTAACCAGTCAAACCCAGTCTAAAACGGCTTTTGCTATGCTTAAAAAATATCTATCGGATTTCAGCAGTCTAAACCACTCCAAAACTCCTTAACCAGACATAACTGCCTTATAGCGGACTCAACAAAACTAAAACAGTCTAAACCGCCATATTCCAGCCTTAACCGCCTTAGACCGGCCTTAGCCAGTCTGAATTGGCTTATACCATCTTTAACCACCTTATACCTGGCTTAACAAGTCTAAATCAGTCTAAACCAGGCTAAATGGGCTTATTCCAGCCTTAACCAGACTTAAGTGAATGAACCAGACTTAAGCAGACTTTACGGGCTCAAGTGTTTTAAGCAACTCGAGGGAAGTAAGTGACTAAGCAGAATTCAGCCACTTCCCGGCTTCTGGGTGCCAGGTCTACCTGCCGTGGTGAGTAGCCGTCAGGTCTAGCCGATTCCGGGTGCCAGGTCTACCCGTGTTGGACTCGGCACAGCAGCGCCGGCTCTGGGTTGACCTGGTGTCCGTCCCAGGAGCCGGGGACACTTGAGGGCTGCCACTAGAGGAAAGAGCATCCTTGGATGGATGGGAATGATCAGTGCCCCCTAACACCCTGCCCCATCGCTCCTGTGGAAGGAGGAGCCACTTGTGGGGCAGGAGGAGTCACTTGTGGGGCTGGGGACCCTGTTGCCTGCATCTCTCAGCCAGCTGGGCTTCATGGTTTGACGCCCGTGCCCCAGTCTGGCTGAAGAGAGCCCGCGTCCCTTGACAGAAGGTGGTCTGAGTGGGATCCTTGAGGGTTTTGTCGATGACTTGTTTGTGACTCCCTCTTTCTGAGGGGAATTGGCTCAGAGTGGGGAAAAAGGAGTTGTCAGCTGTGGGATTGTGGCTTGGAAATGCTTTTGGGTGCAGGAATGGATGAATTGCGGAGCTGAGCAGTGAGCCCAGGGAAGAAAAACCTGAGGGCAGGGCACGACGCATATCAGGCCAGGCATTATACCAGATGTAGCCAATCTTAACCAGTCTAAACCGGCCTATACCAGCCTTCACCGCCTTAGAGCAGACTTAACCAGTCAAACCCAGTCTAAAACGACTTTTGCTATGCTTAACAAATATCTAACGGATTTCAGCAGTCTAAACAACTCCATAACTCCTTAACCAGACATAACTGTTTTACAGCGGACTCAACAAAACTAAACCAGTCTAAACCGCCTTATTCCAGCCTTAACTGCCTTAGACCGGCCTTAGCCAGTCTGAACAGGCTTATACCAGCTTTAACCACCTTATACCTGGCTTAACCATTCTAAACCAGGCTAAACCAGGCTAAACGGGGTTATTCCAGCCTTAAACACTCTATACCTGACTAAGCAGTCTAAACCAGTAAAAACTATCATAGTCAATCCTTAACCGACTTATAATAGCCTTAGCCAGTCTAAGCTGGCTTATACCAGCCTTAACTGCCTTATACCAGTCTTAACCAGTCTAAACCAGTCTAAACTGCCATATTCCAGCCCTAACCGCCTCATACCAGCCTTAGGCAGTCTAAACTGGCTTAGACAAGCCTTAACCCCCTTTATACCAGGCTTAACCAGTCTTAACCAGTCTAAACCGGCTTATACCTGCCTTAACTGCCCTATACTAGACTTATCCAGTCCAAACCAGTCTAAATCGCCATATTCCAGACTTAACCGCCTTATACTAGCCTTAGCCTGCCTATACCGGCTTATACCAGCCTTAACCCAATTCGACTGGAATTGACCAATCTAAACAAGTCTCAGCCGCCATATTCCAGCCTTAACTGCATTATACCAGACTTATCTAGTCTTAACCGGCTTTTACCAGCCTTAACGGGCCTCTACCTGACATAACCAGTCTAAACTAGTCTAAACAGCCATGTTTCAGCCTTAACCACCTTATACTAGACTTAGCCAGTCTAAACCGCCTTATACCAGTCTTAACCGCCCTATACCGGACTTAACCAGTCTAAACCGGTCTAAACCGGCTTATACCAGCCTTAACCTCCCTATACCAGACTTAACCTGTCTAAACCACTCTAAACCGCCATATTCCAGCTTTAACCGCCTTAGACCGGACTTAACCAGTCTAAACCGGCTTATACCAGTGTTAACTGCCTTATACAAGACTTGACCAGTTTATTCCAGTCTAGTTAATCCACCGTGGGAGCTTCCGGGACCGCCCCCTCCCTGCTTAAGTCTGGTTCATTCACTTAAGTGTGGTTAAGGCTGCAATATGGCGCTTTAGACTGGTTTAGACTGGTTAAAGCTTATGTAAGGCAGACTAGACTGGAATGAACTGGTTAAGTCTTGTATAAGGCAGTTAAGACTGGTATAAGCCGGTTTAGACTGGTTAAGTCCGGTCTAAGGCGGTTATAGCTGGAATATGGCGGTTTAGACTGGTTTAGACTGGTTAAGTCTGGTGTAGGGTGGTTAAGACTGGTATAAGCCGGTTTAGACTGGTTTAGACTGGTTAAATACGGTATAGGGCGGTTAAGGCTGGAACATGGCGGTTTAGATTGGTTTAGACAGGTTAAGTCTGGTATAGGGAGGTTAAGGCTGGTATAAGCCGGTTTAGACCGGTTTAGACTGGTTAAGTCTGGTATATGCCGGTTAAGACTAGTATAAGGCGGTTTAGACTGGCTAAGTCTGGTATCAGGCGGTTAAGGCTGGAACATGGTGGTTTAGACTAGTTTAGACTGGTTACGTGAGGTAGAGGCCCATTAAGGCTGGTAAAAGCCGGTTAAGACTAGCTAAGTCTAGTATAATGCAGTTAAGGCTGGAATATGGCGGCTGAGACTTGTTTAGATTGGTCAATTCCAGTCGAAGTGGGTTAAGGCTGGTATAAGCCAGTATAGACAGGCTAAGGCTAGTATAAGGCGGTTAAGGCTGGAATATGGCCGTTTATAGTGGTTTAGACTGGTTAAGTCTAGTATAGGGCGTTTAAGGCTGGTATAAGCTGGTTTAGACTGGTTTAGACTGGTTAAGACTGGTTAAGCCCGGTCTAAAGGGAGTTAAGGCTTGTATAAGCCAGTTTAGACTGTCTAGGGCTGGTATGAGGCGGTTAGGGCTGGAATATGGCAGTTTAGACTGGTTTAGAGTGGTTAAGACCAGTATAAGGCGGTTAAGGCTGGTATAAGCCAGCTTAGACTGGCTAAGGCTATTATAAGTCGGTTAAGGATTGACTATGACAGTTTGTACTGGTTTAGACTGCTTAAGTCAGGTATAGAGTATTTAAGGCTGGAATAAGCCCCTTTAGCATGATTTAGCCTGGTTTAGACTGGTTAAGCCAATTATAAGGTGGCTAAAGCTGGTATAAGCCAGTTCAGACTGGCTAAGGCCGGTCTAAGGCGGTTAAGGCTGGAATATGGCACTTTAGACTGGTTTAGACTGGTGAAAGATTATGTAAGTCAGACTAGATTGTAATGAACTGCTTAAATCTTGTATAAGAGGGTTAAGACTGGTATAATCCGATTTAGATTGGTTAAGTCTGGTACAAGGCGGTTAAGGTTGGAATATGGCGGTTTAGACTGGATTTAGACTGGTTAAGTCTGGTATAGTTTGGTTAAGGCTGATAAAAGCCAGTTTAGACCGGTTTAGACTGGTTAAGTTTGGTATACGGTAGTTAAGGCTGGAACATGGCGGTTTAGACTGGCTATGTCTGGTATAAGGCGGTTAAGGCTGGAACATGTTGGATTAGAGTGTTTTAGACTGGTTAAGTCTGGTATAGGGCAGTTAAGGCTGGTATAAGCCGATTTAGACTGGTTTAGACTGGTTAAGACTGGTTAAACCCAGTATAAAGGGGGTTAAGGCTTGTATAAACAAGTTTTGACTGGCTAAGGCTGATATGAGGTGGTTAAGACTGGTATAAGCTGGTTTAGACTCTTTAAGTCTGTCTAAGGCGGTTAAGGCTTGAACATGGCGGTTTAGATTGGTTTAGACAGGTTAAGTCTAGTATAGGGCGGTTTAGACTGGTTAAGTCTGGTATAGGGCGGTTAAGGCTAGTACATGGCGGTTTAGATTGGTTAAGTCCGGTATAGGGCGGTTAAGGCTGGAACATGGAGGTTTCGACTTTCTACGTCTGGTATAAGGCGGTTAAAGGCTGGAATATTGCGTATTAGGGAGGTTTAGACTGGTTAAGTCCGGTATAGGGCGGTTAAGACTGGTATAAGGTGGTTTAGACTGCCAAAGTCTGGTATAAGGCGGTTAAGGCTGGTACATGGCGGTTTAGACTAGTTTAGAATTTTTACGTCAGGTAGAGGCCCGTTAAGGCTGGTAAAAGCCGGTTAAGATTGGCTAAGTCTGGTATAACGCAGTTAAAGCTGGCATATGGCAGCTGAGGCTTGTTTAGATCGGTTAATTCCAGTAGAATTGGGATAAGGCTAGTATAAGCCGGTATAGACAGGCTAAGGCAGTATAAGGCGGTTAAGGCTGGAATATGGCCGTTTAGAGTGGTTTAGACTGGTTAAGTCTAGTATATGACGGTTAAGGCTGGTATAAGATGGTTTAGACTGGTTTAAATTGGTTAAGACTGGTTAAGCCCTGTAAAAGGGGTTACAGCTTGTCTAAGCCAGTTTAGACTGCCTAAGGCTGGTATGAGGCGGTTAGGGCTGGAATATGGCAGTTTAGACTGGTTTAGAGTGGTTAAGACCAGTATAAGGTGGTTAAGGCTGGTATAAGCCAGCTTAGACTGGCTAAGGCTATTATAAGTCGGTTAAGGATTGAATATGATAGTTTTTACTGGTTTAGACTGCTTAAGTCAACTATAGAGGGTTTAAGGATGGAATAAGCCCGTTTAGCCTGGTATAGCTTGTTTAGACTGGTTAAGCCAAGTATAAGGTGGTTAAAGCTCGTATAAGCCAGTTCAGACTGGCTAAGGCCGGTCTAAGGCAGTTAAGGCTGGAATATGGCGGTTGAGACTAGTTTAGTTTTGTTGAGTCCGCTATAAGGCAGTTATGTCTGGTTAAGGATTTTTGGTGTGGTTTAGAATGCTGAAATCCAATAGATATTTGTCAAGCATAGCAAAAGTCGTTTTAGACTGGGTTTGACTGGTTAAGTCTGCTCTAAGACGTTGCTCTAAGACGTAAGCCAGCTTAGACTGGCTAAGGCTATTATAAGTCGGTTAAGGATTGACTATGACAGTTCTTACTGGTTTAGACTGCTTTAGTCAGGTATAGAGTATTTAAGGCTGGAATAAGCCCCTTTAGCATGATTTAGCCTGGTTTAGACTGGTTAAGCCAATTATAAGGTGGTTAAAGCTGGTATAAGCCAGTTCAGACTGGCTAAGGCCGGTCTAAGGCGGTTAAGGCTCGAAGATGGTGGTTTAGACTGGTTTAGTTTTGTTCAGTCCGCTATAAGGCAGTTATGTCTGGTTAAGGAATTTTGGAGTGGTTTAGACTGCTGAAATCCGACAGATATTTGTTAAGCATAGCAAAAGCACCCAAAATCATTTTGAAGCTACAATCCCACAGCTGACAACTATCCTTTTTTCCCACTCTGAGTCAATTCCTCTACGATAAGAGGGAGTCACAAACAAACCGTATACAACACCCTCAAGGATCCCACTCATCCCACCTTCTGTCAAAAGACGCGGTCTCTCTTCAGCCAGACTGGAGCAAGGGCGTGAAACCATGAAGCCCAGCTGGCTGAGAGATGCAGGCAACAGGGTCCCCAGCCCCACAAGTGACTCCTCCTGCCCCACAAGTGGCTCCTCCTTCCACAGGAGCCATGGGGCAGGGTGTTAGGGGGCCGTGATCGTTCCCACCCCACCAAGGATGCTCTTTCCTCTAGTGGCAGCCCTCAAGTGTCCCCGGCTCCTTGGACGGACACCAGGTCAAACCAGAGC
Organism: Clamator glandarius; assembly: GCA_033459285.1. Taxonomy (NCBI): domain Eukaryota; kingdom Metazoa; phylum Chordata; class Aves; order Cuculiformes; family Cuculidae; genus Clamator; species Clamator glandarius. Next base: position 43,699 of record JAUNZM010000003.1, on the reverse strand, counting down.
ATGCGCTGCTGTGCCGAGTCCAACACGGGTAGACCTGGCACCCGGAATCGGGGAAGTGGCTGAAGTCTGCTTAGTCAATTACTTCCCTCGACTTGGTTAAAACACTTGAGCCCGTAAAGTCTGCTTAAGTCTGGTTCATTCACTTAAGTCTGGTTAAGGCTGCAATATGGCGCTTTAGACTGGTTTAGACTGGTTAAAGTTTATATAAGTCAGAGTAGACTGGAATGAACTGGTTAAGTCTTGTATAAGGCAGTTAAGACTGGTATAACCGGTTTAGACTGGATAAGTCCGGTCTAAGGCGGTTAAGGCTGGAATATGGCGGTTTAGACTGGTTTAGACTGGTTATGTCTGGTATAGGGCGGTTAAGGCTGGTATAAGCCGATTTAGACTGGTTTAGACTGGTTAAGTCTGGTATCGGGCGGTTAAAGCTGGTAAAAGCCGGTTTAGACCGCTTTAGACTGGTTAAGTCCGGTATAGGGCGGTTAAGTCTGGTATAAGGCGGTTTAGCCTGCCAAAGTCTGGTATAATCGGTTAAGGCTGGTACATGGCGGTTTAGACTAGTTTAGACTGGTTACGTCAGGTAGAGGCCCGTTAAGGCTGGTAAAAGCCGGTTAAGACTGGCTAAGTCTGGTATAACGCAGTTAAGGCTGGAATATGGTGGCTGAGGCTTGTTTAGATTGGTTAATTCCAGTCGAAGTGTGTTAAGGCTGATATAAGCCGATTAAGTCTGGAATATGGCGGTTTAGACTTGTTTAGACTGGTTAAGTCTTGTATAGGGAGTTTAAGGATGGTATAACCCGGTTTAGACTGGTTTAGACTGGTTAAGACTGGATAAGCCCGGTAAAAAGGAGATTAAGGCTTGTATAAGACAGTTTAAACTGGCTAGGACTGGTTAAGCCCGGTAAAAAGGAGGTTAAGTCTTGTATAAGCCAGTTTAAACTTGCTAAGGCTGGTATGAGGCGGTTAGGCCTGGAATATAGTAGTTTAGACTGGTTTAGAGTGGTTAAGACCAGTATAAGGTGGTTAAGGCTGGTATAAGCCAGCTTAGACTGGCTAGGGATATTATAAGTCGGTTGAGGATTGACTATGACAATTTTTACTGGTTTAGTCTGCTTAAGTCAAGTATAGAGTGTTTAAACTGGAATAAGCCCATTTAGCCTGGTTTAGCCTGGTTTAGACTGGTTAAGCCAGGTATAAGGTGGTTAAAGCTGGTATAAGCCAGTTCAGACTGACTAAGTCCGTTGTCACAATATCACAGAATAACCAGGTTGGAAGAGAACCACTGGATCGTCGAGTCCAACCATTCCCACCAATCCCTAAATCATGGTCCTAAGCACCTCGTCTACCCTAAACTTAAACACCTCCAGGGACGGTGATTCAACCACCTCCCTTGGCAGATCGTTCCAATGCCTAACCACCCTCTCCGTGAAGAACTTTTTCCTAATCTCAAGCCTAAATCTCCCCTGGCGGAGCTTGAGGCTATTCCCTCTCGTCCTGTCCCCTGTCACTTGGGAGAAGAGCCCAGCTCCCTCCTCTCCACAACCTCCCTTCAGGTAGTTGTAGAGAGTAATAAGGTCTCCCCTCAGCCTCCTCTTCTCCAGGCTAAACAACCCAAGTTCTCTCAGCCGCTCCTCATAAGATTTGTTCTCCAGCCCCTTCACCAGCTTTGTTGCCCTTCTCTGGACTCGCTCCAGAGCCACAACATCCCTCTTGTGGTGAGGGGCCCAGAACTGAACACAGTACTCGAGGTGCGGTCTCACCAGTGCCGAGTACAGGGGGAGAATAACCTCCCTGGACTTCCTGGTCATGCCGTTCCTCATGCAAGCCAAGACGCCATTGGCCTTTTTGGCCACCTGGGCACACTGCTGGCTCATGTTCAGTCAGTTGTCAACCAGCACCCCCAGTGCCTTCTCCTCCTGGCAGCTTTCCAGCCAGGTCTCTCCTAGTTTGTACCTCTGCTTAGGGTTGTTGTGCCCCAAGTGCAGGACCCGGCATTTGGCCTTGTTAAACCTCATGCCGTTGGTCTCAGCCCAGCAGTCCAGCCTGTTCTGGTCCCTTTGTAGAGCCTCCCGACCCTCCAGCAGATCCACACTTCCTCCCAGCTTAGTGTCATCTGCAAATTTGCTAAGGGAGGACTCAATGCCTTCATCCAGGTCGTTGATAAAGACATTAAACAGGACTGGACCCGGGACTGAGCCCTGGGGAACCTTACTTGTCACTGGCCTCCAGCTGGATTTAACTCCATTTACCACCACCCTCTGGGCCCGGTCATTCAACCAGTGTTCCACCCAGGAGAGTGTGCGCCCGTCCAGGCCAGAGGCCGACATTTTCCAAAGCAGAATGCTATGAGAAACTGTATCAAAGGCTTTACTGAAGTCCAGGAAGACCACATCCACAGCCTTTCCCTCGTCCAAGAGTTTAGTCACTCGGTCATAGAAGGTGATCAGATTACTCTGGCAAGACCTGCCCTTCATGAACCCGTGTTGACTGGGCCTGATCACCCAGTTCTCTTGCAAGTGCTTCATGATCGTACTCAAGATCACTCGCTCCATGCCTTTCTCCGGTACCGAGGTCAGGCTGACAGGCCTGTAGTTCCCTGGATCCTCCCTGCGCCCCTTCTTATAGATGAGCACGACATCAGCCAGCCTCCAGTCCAGCGGAACCTCCCCAGTCATCCAGGACTGCTGGAAGATGATGGAAAGGGGTTTGGCCAGCACATCCGCCAGTTCCCTCAAAACCCTTGGGTGGACCCCATCCGACCCCATAGACTTGTGGGCATCTAGCTGGGCAAGCAAGTCTCTAACCACCTCCTCTTGGACCTTGGGAATCTCATACTTCTCTTCCAACCCTTGGGGTTGTGCACAGAGGGAACAATCTTCCTACTGTTAAAGACTGAGGCAAAGTAGGCATTGAGCACTTCAGCCTTGTCTTCGTCCCCTGTTACTCTTGCTCCCTCTGCATCTAGTAGGGACTGGAGATTCTCCCTAGCCCTCCTTTTGCTGTTGATGTATTTGTAGAAAGACTTTTTGTTGTCTTTCACAGTCTTGGCCAATCGCATTTCTAGTTGGGCCTTAGCCCTCCTGACTTTTTCCCTGCACATTCTCACTGCCTCCCTATAGTCCACCCAGGATGCCTGCCCCTTCCTCCAGAGGTCGTAGACCCTCCTCTTCCTTTTGATGTCTCTTAGGACCTCCCTACTCAATCACGCTGGTTTCTTACCCCTCCGGCTACTTTTCCGGAACTTGGGGACGGCTTTCCCTGAGCTGCTAGGAGTTCCTTCTTGAAGAGCGCCCAGCCCTCATGGACACCTTTGCCTTCAAGGAGCGCCTCCCACGGGACTTTTCCGACCAGCCTTCTGAACAGCCCAAAGTCTGCTCTCTGAAAGTTGAGGGCTACTGTTCTGCTAACCTCCTTCTTCATCTTACTCTGCACTGAGAACTCTATCATCTCATGATCGCTTTGCCCCAAGCGTCCTCCAACCTTCACATCCCCCACCAGTCCTTCTCTGTTCACCAACAGCAGGTCCAGGAGGGCACCGTCCCTTGTTGTTTTGCTCACCAGCTGTGTGAGGAAGTTGTCTTCCACACACTCCAGGAACCTCCGGGACTGCTTCCTTTCTGCTGTATTATACTCCCAGCCTATATCTGGGAAACTGAAGTCTCCCACAAGGACTAGAGGTAGCGATTTTGAGACTACACTCAGTTGTTTGTAGAAGAGCTCATCAGCTGCTTCTTCTTGGCTGGGTGGTCTATAGCAGACTCCCATCACAATCCCTTCCTGCTCATGGACTCCTCTGATTTTCACCCTCAGGCACTCAGTCCCATCCTGATCGTAGTCCAGTTTGAGGGTATCAAAGCCCTCTCTAACATAGAGGGCTACCCCGCCTCCTCTTCTGCCCTTCCTGTCCTTCCTAAAGAGTTTATACCCCACCATGGGTACGCTCCAGTGGTACGAGTCATCCCACCACGTCTCCGCAATGGCAAGGACATCGTAGTCTCCTTGCTCTACCACAGCTTCCAGCTCCTCCTTCTTATTTCCCATGCTGCGTGCATTGGTGTAAATGCACTTCAGCTGGGCAGGCGTAGCTTCAGCCTTTGTAATTGGGCTCCTCCCAAACTGAGCAGTCCTTGACTTAACTAAGGCCACAGAGCCAGTTTGCTGCCTACCATCCCCAGCTGCACTCACCCCCTCTTGCTCAGTGGTGATACACCGGCAGGCATCGCCAGCACACCACCCCTTTGCCACTGAAGTCTCACCTCCAGGCTCACTCCCATCCTGCCTGGCCTCCATCCCCTCCCCCCTCACATCTAGTTTAAAGCTCGATTTATGAGCTTAACTAGGTTTTTGGTGAGGGCTTTTGTCCCCCTAGCAGACAGGTGTGTCCCATCCCTAGTAAGAGAGCCTGGGGGTGCGTGGGCCTCCCCGTGATTAAAGAACCCAAAGCCCCTCTTCTCACACCAGTCCCTAAGCCATTCATTAACCCGTTTCTTATTCCTCATTTCCTGCTCCTGGTTCCTTAGTATTGGGATGGAGTTGAATATTACCTGAGCCCCAGAGCCCTCGATCATTCTCCCAAATGCCTTGAAGTCCCTTTTGATGGTTTTAGGCTTTCTATGTTCTATTTCCTCATTACCAATTTGAAAAACTAAGAGCGGGTAGTAGTCGGTGTCTTTGAAAAGGGAAGGGAGCTTTCTAGTAACGTCCCTCACTGATGCTCCCGGCAAGCAGCAGACCTCCCTATGGTGTGGGACTTGCCTACAGATGGGACCCTCCATTCCTTTGAGAAGGGAATCCCCCAAGACAATCACCCTCCTCTTCTTTTTAACCGAGGACGTTTTTAAGGCTGTGGGAGTTTTCAGCTGTGGGATTGTGGCTTGGAAATGCTTTTGGGTGCCAGAATGGATGAATTGCGGAGCTGAGTAGTGAGCCTGGGGAAGAAAAACCTGAGGGCAGGGCTGGTGCTCTCCAAGCACGACGCATATCAGGCCAGGCATTATACCAGACGTAGCCAGTCTTAACCAGTCTAAACCAGCTTATACCAGCCTTCACTGCCTTAGAGCAGACTTAACCAGTCAAACCCAGTCTAAAATGACTTTTGCTATGCTTAACATATATCTATCGGATTTCAGCAGTCTAAACCACTGCAAAACTCCTTAACCAGACATAACTGCCTTATAGCAGACTCAACAAAACTAAACCACTCTAAAACACCATATTCCAGCCTTAACAGCCTTATACCGGACTTAGCCAGTCTGAACCGGCTTATACCAGCTTTAACCACCTTATACCTGACTTAACCAGCCTAAAAAAGGCTAAACCAGGCTAAAAGGGCTTATTCCAGCCTTAAACACTCTATACTTGACTTAAGCAGTCTAAACCAGTACAAACTGTCATAGTCAATCCTTAACTGACTTATAGGAGCCTTAGCCAGACTAAGCTGGCTTATACCAGCCTTAACCGCCTTATACCGGTCTTAACATCTCTAAATCAGTCTAAACTGAAATATTCCAGCCCTAACCGCCTCATACCAGCCTTAGGAAGTCTAAACTGGCTTATACAAGCCTTAAGCCTCTTTATACCGGGCTTAACCAGTCTTAACCAGTCTAAAACAGTCTAAACCGGCTTATACCAGCCTTAACCGCCCTATACCAGACTTAACCAGTCTAAACCACTCTAAACCACCATATTCCAGCCTTAACCGCCTTATACTAGCCCTAGCCTGTCTATACCGGATTATACCAGCCTTAACCAACTTTGACTGGAATTAACCAGTCTAAACAATCCTCCGCCGCTATATGCCAGCCGTAAATGCATTATACCAGACTTAGCCAGTTTTAATCAGCTTCTACCAGCCTTAATGGTCCTCTACTTGACGTAACCAGTCTAAACTAGTCTAAACCGCCATGTTCCAGCCTTAACTGCATTATACCAGACTTAGCCAGTCTAAATCACTTTATACCCGTCTTAACCGCCCTATAACAGACTTAACCAGTCTAAACTGGTCGAAACAGGCTTATACCAGCCTTAACCACCCTATACCAGACTTTACCTGTCTAAACCACTCTAAACCACCATATTCCAGACTGAAACGCCTTATACCAGACATAGCCAGTCTAAACCGCCATGTTCCAGCCATAACCGCCCTATATTGGACTTAACCATTCTAAACCAGTCTAAAGAGCCTTATACCAGCCTTAACCAGACTTAAGACTATGAACCAGACTTAAGCAGACTTTACGGGCTCAAGTGTTTTAACCAACTCGAGGGAAGTAAGTGACTAAGCAGACTTCGGCCACTTCCTGGCTTCTGGGTGCCAGGTCTACCTGCCGTGGTGAGGAGCCGTCAGGTCTAGCCGATTCCGGGTGCCAGGTCTACCCGTGTTGGACTCAGCACAGCAGCGCCAGCTCTGGGTTGACCTGGTGTCCGTCCCAGGAGCCGGGGACACTTGAGGGCTGCCACTAGAGGAAAGAGCATCCATGAGTGGGGTGGGAACGATCTGTGCCCCCTAACACCCTGCCCCATCGCTCCTGTGGAAGGAGGAGCCACTTGTGGGGAAGGAGGAGTCACTTGTGGGGCTGGGGACCCTGTTGACTGCATCTCTCAGCCAGCTGGGCTTCATGGATTCAGGCCCATGCCCCAGTCTGGATAAAGAGAGCCCGTGTCCCTTGACAGAAGGTGGGCTGAGTGGGATCCTTGAGGGTGTTGTCGATGGCTTGTTTGTGACACCCTCTTTCTGAGAGGAATTGGCTCAGAGTGGGGAAAAAGGAGTTGTCAGCTGTGGGATTGTGGCTTGGAAATGCTTTTGGGTGCAGGAATGGATGAATTGCGGAGCTGAGCAGTGAGCCCGGGGAAGAAAAACCTGAGGGCAGGGCTGGCACTCTCCAAGCACGACGCATATCAGGCCAGGCCTTATACCAGACGTAGCCAGTCTTAACCAGTCTAAACCGGATTATACCAGCCTTCACCGCCTTAGAGCAGACTTAACCAGTCAAACCCAGTCTAAAACGACTTTTGCTATGCTTAGCAAATATCAATCGGATTTCAGCAGTCTAAACCACTCCAAAATTCCTTAACCAGACATAACTGCCTTATAGCGGACTGAACAAAACTAAACCAGTCTAAACCACCATCTTCGAGCCTTAACCGCCTTAGACCGGCCTTAGCCAGTCTGAACTGGCTTATACCAGCTTTAACCACCTTATAATTGGCTTAACCAGTCTAAACCAGGCTAAATCATGCTAAAGGGGCTTATTCCAGCCTTAAATACTCTATACCTGACTTAAGCAGTCTAAACCAGTACAAACTGTCATAGTCAATCCTTAACCGACTTATAATAGCCTTAGCCAGTCTAAGCTGGCTTATACCAGCCTTAACTGCCTTATACTGGTCTTAACCACTCTAAACCAGTCTAAACTGCCATATTCCAGCCCTAACCGCCTCATATCAGCCTTAGGCAGTCTAAACTGGCTTAGACAAGCCTTAACCCCCATTAGACCGGGCTTAACCAGTCTTAACCAGTCTAAACCAGTCTAAACATGCTTATACCAGCCTTAAACGCCCTATACTAGACTTAACCAGTCTAAACCACTATAAACGGCCATATTCCAGCCTTAACCGCCTTATACTAGCCTTAGCCTGTCTATACAGGCTTATACCAGCCTTAACCCACTTCGACTGGAATTAACCAGTCTAAACAAGTCTCAGCTGCCATATGCCAGCCTTAACTGCATTATACTAGACTTAGCTAGTCTTAACCGGCTTTTAACAGCCTTAATGGGCCTCTACCTCACGTAACCAGTCTAAACTAGTCTAAACCGCCATGTTCCAGCCTTAACTGCCTTATACTAGACTTAGCCAGTTTAAACCGCCTTATACTAGTCTTAACCGGCATATACCAGACTTAACCAGTCTAAACCGGCTTATACCAGCCTTAACCTCCCTATACCAGACTTAACCAGTCTAAACCAGTCTAAACCGACTTATACCAGCCTTAACTGCCCTATACCAGACTTAACCAGTCTAAAGCACTCTAAACCGCCATATTCCAGCCTCAACTGCCTTAGACCGGACTTAAGCAGTCTAAACCGGCTTAGACCAGTCTTCTTAGAGGATGTTTTCAACGGCTTGTTTTTGACTCCCTCTTTCTGAGGGGAATTGGCTCAGAGTAGGGAAAAAGGAGATGTCAGCTGTGGGATTGTGGCTTGGAAATGCTTTTGGGTGAGAGAATGGATGAATTGCGGAGCTGAGCAGTGAGCCCGGGGAAGAAAAACCTGAGGGCAGGGCTGGCGCTCTCCAAGCACGACGCATATCAGGCCAGGTCTTATACCAGACGTAGCCAGTCTTAACCAGTCTAAACCGGCTTATACCAGCCTTCAACGTCTTAGAGCAGACTTAACCAGTCAAACCCAGTCTAAAACGACTTTTGCTATGCTTGACAAATATCTATTGGATTTCAGCATTCTAAACCACTCCAAAAATCCTTAACCAGACATAACTGCCTTATAGCGGACTCAACAAAACTAAACTAGTCTCAACCGCCATATTCCAGCCTTAAACGCCTTAGACCGGCCTTAGCCAGTCTGAACTGGCTTATACCAGCTTTAACCACCTTATACCTGGCTTAACCAGTCTAAACAAGCTATACCAGGCTAAACGGGCTTATTCCATCCTTAAACCCTCTATAGTTGACTTAAGCAGTCTATACCAGTACAAACTGTCATAGTCAATCCTTAACCGACTTATAATAGCCTTAGCCAGTCTAAGCTGGCTGATACCAGCCTTAACCGCCTTATACCGGTCTTAACCACTCTAAACCAGGCTAAACTGCCATATTCCAGCCCTAACCGCCTCATACCAGCCTTAGGCAGTCTAAACTGGCTTAGACAAGCTTTAACACCTTTTACAGGGCTTAACTAGTCTTAACCAATTTAAACCAGTCTAAACCATCTTATACCAGCCTTAACCGTCATATACTAGACTTAACCAGTCTAAACCACTCTAAACGGCCATATTCCAGCCTTAACCGCCTTATACTGCCTTAGCCTGTCTATACCGGCTTATACTAGCCTTATCCCAATTCTACTGGAATTAACCGATCTAAACAAGCCTCAGCTGCCATATGCCAGCTTTAACTGCGTTATACCAGACTTAGCCAGTCTTAACCGGCTTTTACCAGCCTTAACGGGCCTCTACCTGACGTAAAAATTCTAAACTAGTCTAAACTGCCATGTACCAGCCTTAACCGCCTTATACCAGACTTTGGCAGTCTAAACCACCTTATACCAGTCTTAACCGCCCTATACCGGACTTAACCAGTCTAAACCTCCCTAATACGCAATATTCCAGCCTTTAACCACCTTATACCAGACATAGAAAGTCGAAACCTCCATGTTCCAGCCTTAACCGCCCTATACCAGACTTAACCAGTCTAAACCGCCCTATACTAGACTTAACCTGTCTAAACCAATCTAAACCGCCATGTTCCAGCCTTAACCACCCTATACCAAACTTAACCAGTCTAAACCAGTCTAAACCGACTTATACCAGCCTTAACTGCCCTATACCAGATTTAACCAGTCTAAAGCACTCTAAACCACCATATTCCAACCTTAACTGCCTTGTACCGGACTTAACCAATCTAAATCGGTTTATACCAGTCTTAACCCTCTTATATAAGACATAAGCAGTTCATTACAATCTAGTCTGACTTACATAATCTTTCACCAGTCTAAACCAGTCTAAAGTGCCATATTCCAGCATTAACCGCCTTAGACCGGCCTTAGCCAGTCTGAACTGGCTTATACCAGCTTTAACCACCTTATACCTGGCTTAACCAGTCTAAACCAGGCTAAATCATGCTAAAGGGGCTTATTCCAGCCTTAAATACTCTATACCTGACTTAAGCAGTCTAAACCAGTAAAAACTGTCATAGTCAATCCTTAACCAACTTATAATAGCCTTAGCCAGTCTAAGCTGGCTTATACCAGCCTTAACCGCCTTATACTGGTCTTAACCACTCTAAACCAGTCTAAACTGCCATATTCCAGCCCTAACCGCCTCATACCAGCCCTAGCCAGTCTAAACTGGCTTATACAAGCCTTAACCCCCTTTAGACCGGGCTTAACTAGTCTTAACCAGTCTAAACCAGTCTAAACCGGCTTATACCTGCTTAAACGCCCTATACTAGACTTAACCATTCTAAACCACTATAAACGGCCATATTCCAGCCTTAACCGCCTTATACTAGCCTTAGCCTGTCTATACAGGCTTATACCAGCCTTAACCCACTTCGACTGGAATTAACCAGTCTAAACAAGTCTCAGCTGACATATGCCAGTCTTAACTGCATTATACTAGACTTAGCTAGTCTTAACTGGCTTTTACCAGCCTTAATGGGCCTCTACCTCATGTAACCAGTCTAAACTAGTCTAAATCGCCATGTTCCAGCCTTAACCGCCTGATACCAGACTTAGCCAGTCTAAACCGCCTTATACTAGTCTTAACCGGCATATACCAGACTTAACCAGTCTAAACCGGTCTAAACCGGCTTATACCAGCCTTAACCTCACTATACCAGACTTAACCTGTCTAAACCAATCTAAACCGTCATGTTCCAGCCTTAACTGCCCTATACCGTATTTAACCAGTCTAAACCAGTCTAAACCGGCTTATACCAGTCTTAACCACCCTACACCAGACTTAACCAGTCTAAACCAGTCTAAACCGCCATATTCCAGCTATAAGCGCCTTAGACCGGACTTAACCAGTCTAAACCGGCTTATACCAGTCTTAACTGCCTTATACAAGACTTAACCAGTTCATTCCAGTCTAGTCTGCCTTACATAAGCTTTAACCAGTCTAAACCAGTCTAAAGCGCCATATTGCAGCCTTAACCACACTTAAGTGAATGAACCAGACTTAAGCAGGGAGGGGGCGGTCCCGGAAGCTCCCACGGTGGATTAACTAGACTGGAATAAACTGGTCAAGTCTTGTATAAGGCAGTTAACACTGGTATAAGCCGGTTTAGACTGGTTAAGTCCGGTCTAAGGCGGTTAAAGCTGGAATATGGCGGTTTAGAGTGGTTTAGACAGGTTAAGTCTGGTATATAGCGGTTAAGGCTGGTATAAGTCGATTTAGACTGGTTTAGACTCGTTAAGTCCGGTATAGGGCGGTTAAGACTGGTATAAGGCGGTTTAGACTGGCTAAGTCTGGTATAAGGCGGTTAAGGCTGGTACATGGCGGTTTAGACTAGTTTAGACTGGTTACGTCAGGTAGAGGCCCGTTAAGGCTGGTAAAAGCCGGTTAAGACTGGCTAAGTCTGGTATAACGCAGTTAAGGCTGGAATATGGTGGCTGAGACTTGTTTAGATTGGTCAATTCCAGTCGAATTGGGTTAAGGCTGGTAGAAGCCGGTATAGGCAGGCTAAGGCTAGTATAAGGCGGTTAAGTCTGGAATATGGCGATTTAGACTGGTTTGGACTGGATAAGTCTAGTATAGGGCAGTTAAGGCAGGTATAAACCGTTTTAGACTGGTTAAGACTGGTTAAGCCTGGTATAAAGGGGGTTAAGGCTTGTCTAAGCCAGTTTAGACTGCCTAAGGCTGGTATGAGGCGGTTAGGGCTGGAATATGGCAGTTTAGACTGGTTTAGAGTGGTTAAGACTGGTATAAGGCAGTTAAGGCTGGTAAAAGCCACTTTAGACTGGCTAAGGCTATTATAAGTCGGTTAAGGATTGACTATGACAGTTTGTACTGGTTTAGAGTGCTTTAGTCAGGTATAGAGTGTTTAAGGCTGGAATAACCCCGTTTAGCCTGGTTTAGCCTGGTTTAGCCTGGTTAAGCCAGGTATAAGGTGGTTAAAGCTTGTATAAGCCTGTTCAGACTGGCTAAGGCCGGTCTAAGGCAGTTAAGGCTGGAATAAGGTGGTTTAGACTGGTTTAGTTTTGTTGAGTCCGCTGTAAAAGAGTTATGTCTGGTTAAGGGGTTATGGAGTTCTTTAGACTGCTGAAATCAGTTAGATATTTGTTAAGCATAGCAAAAGTCGTTTTAGACTGGGTTTGACTGGTTAAGTCTGCTCTAAGGCGGTGAAGGCTGGTATAGGCCAGTTTAGACTGGTTAAGACTGGCTACGTCTGGTATAATGCCTGGCCTGATATGCGTGGTGCTTGGAGAGCGCCAGCCCTGCCCTCAGGTTTTTCTTCCCCGGGCTCACTGCTCAGCTCCGCAATTCATCCATTCCTGCACCCAAAAGCATTTCCAAGCCACAATCCCACAGCTGACAACTCCTTTTTCCCCACTCTGAGCCAATTCCCCTCAGAAAGAGGGAGTCACAAACAAGCCATCGACAACTCCCTCAAGGATCCCACTCAGCCCACCTTCTGTCAAGGGACGCGGGCTCTCTTCAGCCAGACTGGGGCACGGGCGTGAAGCCATGAAGCCCAGCTGGCTGAGAGATGCAGTGAACAGGGTCCCCAGCCCCACAAGTGACTCCTCCTGCCCAAAAGTGGCTCCTCCTTCCACAGGAGCGATGGGGCAGGGTGTTAGTGGGCCATGATCTTTCCCATCCACCCAAGGATGCTCAATGGCAGTTTAGACTGGTTTAGTTTGGTTAAGACTGGTAAGCCCGGTATAATGGGGGTTAAGGCCTGTTTAAGCCAGTTTAGACTGGCTAAGTCTGATATGAGGCGGTTATACTGGAATTTGGCAGTTTAGAGTGGTTCAGACCGGTATAAGGCGGTTAAGGCTGGTATAAGCCGGCTAAGACTGGTTAAGTCCGGTATAGGGCAGTTAAGGCTGGAACATGGCGGTTTAGACCGGCTATGTCTTGTATAAGGAGTTTAAAGCTGGAACATGGCTGTTTCACAGAATCACAGAATCACAGAATGACCAGGTTTGAAGAGACCCACTGGATTGCTGAGTCTAACCATTCCCACCAATCTCTAAATCATGCTCCTAAGCACCTCTACTACCCTAACCTTAAACACCTCCAGGGATGGTGACTCAACCACCTCCCTTGGCAGACTGTTCCAATGCCTAACCACCCTCTCCATGAAGAACTTTTTCGTAATTTTAAACCTAAATGTCCCCTGGCAGAGCTTGAGGCCATTCCCTCTCGTCCTGTCCCCTGTCACTTGATAGAAGAGGCCAGCTTCCTCCTCTCCACAACCTCCATTCAGGGAGTTGTAGAGAGTAATAAGGTCTCCCCTCAGCCTCCTCTTCTCCAGGCTGAACAACCCCAGCTCTCTCAGCCGCTCCTCATAAGATTTGTTCTCCAGCCCCTTCAACAGCTTTATTGCCCTTCTCTGGACTCGCTCCAGAGCCACAACATCCCTATTGTGGTGAGAGGCCCAGAACTGAACACAGTACTCGAGGTGCGGTCTCACCAGTGCCGAGTAGAGGGGGAGAATAACCAGCCTGGACCTGCTGGTCACACCATTCCTGATACAAGCCAAGATGCCATTGGCCTTTTAGGCCACCTGGGCACACTGCTGGCTCATGTTCAGTCGGTTGTCAACTAGCACCCCAGGTCCTTCTCCTCCTGGCAGCTTTCCAGCCAGGCTTCTCCTAGTCTGTACTTCTGCTTAGGGATGTTGTGCCCCAAGTGCAGGACCCGGCATTTGGCCTTGTTAAACCTCATGCCGTTGGTCTCTGCCCAGCAGTCCAGCCTGTTCAGGTCCCTTTGCAGAGCCTCCCGACCCTCCAGCAGATCAACACTTCCTCCCAGCTTGGTGTCATCTGCAATCTTGCTAAGGGAGGACTCAATGCCTTCATCCAGGTCGTTGATAAAGACATTAAACAGGACTGGACCCAGGACTGAGCCCTGGGGAACCCCACTTGGAACTGGCCTCCAGCTGGATTTAACTCCATTTACCACCACCCTCTGGGCACAGTCATTCAACCAGTTTTTCACCCAGGAGAGTGTGCACCCATCAAGGCCAGAGGCCGACAGTTTCCAAAGCAGAATGCTATGAGAAACTGTATCAAAGGCTTTACTGAAGTCCAGGAAGACCACATCCACAGTCTTTCCCTCGTCCAAGAGTTTAGTCACTTGGTCATAGAAGGTGATCAGATTACTCTGACAAGACCTGCCTTTCATGAACCCGTGTTGACTGGGCCTTATCACCCGGTTCTGTTGCAAGTGCTTCATGATCGCACTCATGATCACCCGCTTCATGACTTTCCCCGGTACTGAGGTCAGGCTGACAGGCCTGTAGTTCCCCGGATCCTCCCTGCGCCCCTTCTTATAGATGAGCACGACATCAGCCTCCAGTCCAGCGGAACCTCCCCAGTCATCCAGGACTGCTGGAAGATGATGGAAAGGGGTTTGGCCAGCACATCCGCCAGTTCCCTCAAAATTCTTGGGTGGACTCCATCTGGCCCCATAGACTTGTGGGCATCTAGCTGGGCAAGCAAGTCTCTAACCACCTCCTCTTGGACTTTGGGAATCTCATACTTCTCATCCAACCCTTGGGGTTGTGCACAGAGGGAACAATTTTCCTTACTGTTAAAGACTGAGGCAAAGTAGGCATTGAGCACTTCAGCCTTGTCTTCGTCCCCTGTTACTCTTGTTCCCTCTGCATCTACTAGGGACTGGAGATTCTCCCTAGCCCTCCTTTTGCTGTTGACGTATTTGTAGAAAGACTTTTTGTTGTCTTTCACAGTCTTGGCCAATCGCATTTCTAGTTGGGCCTTAGCCCTCCTGACCTTTTCCCTGCACATTCTCACTGCCTCCCTATAGTCCACCCAGGATTCCTGCCCCTTCCTCCAGAGGTCGTAGACCCTCCTCTTCCTATTGATGTCTCTTAGGACCTCCCTACTCAAACACGCTGGTTTCTTACCCCGCTGGCTACTTTTCCGGAACTTGGGGATGGCTTTCCCCTGAGCTGCTAGGAGTTCCTTCTTGAAGAGCGCCCAGCCCTCATGGACACCTTTGCCTTCAAGGAGCACCTCCCACGGGACTTTTCCGACCAGCCTTCTGAACAGCCCAAAGTCTGCTCTCTGAAAGTTGAGGGCAACTGTTCTGCCAAACTCCTTCTTCATTTATACCCCGCACTGAGAACTCTATCACCTCATGATCGCTTTGCCCCAAGCGTTCTCCAACCTTTGCATCCCCCACCAGTCCTTCTCTGTTCACCAATAGCAGGTCCAGGAGGGCACCGTCCCTTGTCGGTTCGCTCACCAGCTGTGTGAGGAAGTTGTCTTCCACAAACTCCAGGAACCTCTGGGACTGCTTCCTTTCTGCTGTATTATACTCCCAGCCTATATCTGGGAAATTGAAGTCTCCCAAAAGGACTAGAAGCAGCAATTTTGAGACTACACTCAGTTGTTTGTAGAAGAGCTCATCAGCTGCTTCTTCTTGGCTGGGTGGTCTATAGCAGACTCCCATCACAATCCCTTCCTGCCCATGGACTCCTCTGATTTTCACCCTCAGGCACTCAGTCCCATCTTGATCGTACTCCAGTTCGAGGGTATCAAAGCCTTCTCTACCATAGAGGGCTACCCCACGTCCTCTTCTGCCCTTCCTGTCCTTCCTAAAGAGTTTATACCCCACCATGGGTACGCTCCAGTTGTACGAGTCATCCCACCACGACTCCACAATGGCAACAACATCATAGTCTCCTTGCCCTACCACAGCTTCCAGCTCCTCCTTCTTATTTCCCATGCTGCGTGCATTGGTGTAAATGCACTTCAGCTGGGCAGGCGTAGCTTCAGCCTTCGTAATAGGGCTCCTCCCAACTGAGCAGTCCTTGACTTAACTAAGGCCACAGTGTCAGTTTGCTGCCTACCATCCTCAGCTGCACTCACCCCCTCTTGCTTAGTGGTGATACACCGGCAGGCATTGCCAGCACACCACCCCATTGCCTCTGAAGTCTCACCTCCAGGCTCACTCCCATCCTACCAGGCCTCCATCCCCTTCCCCCTCACATCTAGTTAGCACCCAGATGGAGGGGCTGAACTGGGACACCTTGTGCCCCCATCTCACACACAGGGGGCTCACAGACAGACCCTCCCCGTGCTCACACAGTAGCTGCACAGCAGCAGCCACCGTGTCTCTGTTCTCCTGCTGCCACTTCCAGAGCTGGGGTGAGTAACCTTCCTCTGCACGCATCTGAGATGCTCCACAGCATGAGGAATGGACACAGAGACCTTGGTCCAAGGAAGCATATCCCAGTGCTGCACTCTGGCAGCTTCCAGGGGACGTTGTTCTCAAAGTGAAGTGACTGTGAGGCTCTTTCTGTCCCACAGGGCAGAGGGTTTTTGCGGATGATGCCCAGACAGCAACAGATAAGGCTGTAGAGGGGGTGGAGTGATCCTTCCATGAGTCAAGCCTTCTATGATCCTATTCATCTGTGATCCTTCTATGACTTCCTATGACCTGAGTCCTCTATGATCTGAATAACCTATGACCTAACCATTTTATGACCTGACCCTTCTATGACCTGACCCTTCAATGTCTCTTCAGTGACCAAACCCTTCTATTACCCAAATCAACTCTCATGTTTCTATTACTCAGCACTTCTGTTACCCAAAAATTCTGTGATAGAAATCTTACACTATTCCTCTATACGTAAAATAGTTAACTCATCTCTTCTCTGACCTATATCTTATATGACCAGACCCTTCCATGATTCAAGCCTTCTATGACACAAAACTCCATTCTATGAACTGACTGTTGTCTGACTGTTCCGTGATGCTACTTTCCATGACCTGACTCTTCTATGAATTTTCTATGACCAGATTCTTCCATGACCGGACTCTTCTAAATATTTCCATGACTCAACCCTTCTCTGAACGAACCCTTTGGTGACCATTCTATGACCAAACTCTCCTAAATCCCAATTAAATTCACACATCAATGACCTGATTTTCCATCGCCTGAATATTCTGTGACCCTTTCATGACCTTAATCATCTAAGACCCAGTTCTGCTATGAGAATACCACAACCCAACACTTCTATGACTGTGCTTCTCTGTTTCTCCTCTATGACTAAAACTTTCTATCACCTGACTCTTCTCACAGCCAAGTTTTCTGTCACTCTTCTAGGATCCAATATTTTATGACCCTAACCTTCTAGGACCCAACTCTTATACAACTGCATGTAGCTGTGTGAGAGCCTTGGCATCTCCCATAACTCTCCAGACCTCTGTTTGAAATGACAAACTGCTCCCAGTTTGATTTGGCCATGTGAGAATGTTCATGACACAGATGTCATTGCAGTCAAAGCCAGATCTGCCTGCCCAGGGCCTGTGGGTCAGGGCTTGGCCTTTCTGCTTAACCAAGCAAACCCAGGCTTCTCTCAGCATCACAGCTGCCTGCACAGCGCCTTTACCCTCCTGCAATCATGGCCTCCAATTCTTGGCACTAATGAGTCCCTGGGGAGCCTTTCTCAGGAAGAATCCTCACTGAGACCAATTAATACTTCAAAGTACTCTGAGTTCTGCTTTTGATTTCTTGAGAGCTTCACTTCATCTTCTTTAAGAAGCTGAGGTTCAAGGACTCATCAGCTAATACACCCTGGGTCTCATTAAAAACCAGAAAGTCCTAACAAGCTCTTTCTCTTCCTCTTGTTTTCTTCAGGTCTTCAAGTCTTGCACAGCTCCTTAGAGTCATTTCCCAGTGTCATTAAAGAAGATTGCGAAATTCATCTAAGAATAATACATGTGAGTTTAAAGTTTATATTTCAATACTTCTCAGAATCATGGAATGGTTTGGGTTGGAAGGGACCTTAAAGCCCATCCAGTTCCAACCCCCTTGCCTTGGGCAGGGACACCTCCCACTGGTCCAGGCTGCTCAAGGCCCCATCCAAGCTGGCCTTGAACACCTCCAGGGAGGGGCCAGCCACAGCTTCCCTGGGCAACCTGGGACACTGCCTCACCACTTTCTTAGTAAACAATTTCTTCCTAATGTCTAATCTAAATCCTCCCTGAATCTGAAAGCCACCCCGTGTAATCCTATCACTCCATGCCCTTGGAAAATTTCCCTCTTCATTTTCTTGGTGACCACCTTCAAATACTGCAAGGCCCCAATAATGTCTCTCCAAAGCAGTCTGAGGAAGTTGCAGGAGAAGTTCAGTATTTCTTTGAAAAATCCCTTTTGAAAGGGCATGGGATTGATGGAGGTCTCTTGTGATTGAGGACAAGCAAGGGTCCTAGTGTCCAGGTTCATATCCTCAGGGCACTCCTCAGCTGGCCAGGGTTTTGTGCATGCTGCTCCTTGGTGATCCATGTGGGCTGAGCTAAAAATAGTTTAATAGGTGAAAGAAAAAAGATAAAAACCAACATAATCCAAACCCAAATCCATTGCAAATGACTTCACTCAGCTCTTCCTTCAGTCAGAATGACACCCCACCAGTCTACCACCACCCGTCATCTGGAACAATAAAAATCTCTACTTCTTTCTTCTTCTGACACAGGTTTTATCACTAAGCGTGTCATCTATGTTATGGGATCTCCCTCTGCTCAGATGGCATCAGCTCTCCTGCCTGTGTCCCTCTGAAAACTTCTTGTCCCCCCCCAGCCACTCTTTGGAAGGAGCAGAGGGAGCAAAGGAGACAATCACTGCCCTCGCTCTTCTGGCACCAGGACGATGCCACAGGACCCAGAGAGTCTCACATTTCAAAAGGAAAGTGGAGAATGTGGAGAGGACCTGGAGGAGGTCTGGCAGGATGGAGTTAGGGGCCACAGCATGAGGGGTGAGGGCACATTTTAGTCCTGCTTGGGAGGCCCGGGGAACGTGCTAAGTGGGTCTCTACATCATATGCTTATGGAAAAACTTAAGGAACAAGAGAGCTCAGATGACCTCTAGTGCAATGCCAGCTCCAAGCAGGGTCAACTCTGAGGTCAGATCAGGCTGCTCAGTTCATATCAACATCCACAGAGGGAGTTTAAATGTGAACAAGGCACCAAGGTCATAATTATAAGGAAGGATTTTTGTATTTTATCGGCTCCATGAACGCAGCTATTGATTGGCCACGGATCCTGTGACTCCTGGGAACATCCAACTCCTTGTCCAGAGGAGTAGGATCCCTCTTCTAGTCTCCTGGACCATCTCAAGCCCATGGGGTGCTTTAGGCTGGAAACAGAATTTAAACACAAGGACATGGCTGCTGTCACCTTAGTTGCTCAAAGAGGTAGAACATCCAGGTTAAGAGCTCCATGAAAGGAAGAGAACAATTTTAATAAAGCATCAACTTTATATTATGTCATATGATGGCTCTGCTCTCCCCTTTACATCATCTGCACCCTGAAACCACACCTGCATTTCTGCCTCACCTCTAAAACCTGATCACCTGATGGAAAGAAAGATAGAAGAATGGTCCTAGGCCTCTGTCAATCTCCTGGAGTCTGGAACTCTGATGTCTATGATGTCATTCCATTGTTCACCTCAGAAAGAGCCAAGCTGGGCAGTGACTCTGCAAGTCTGACTCAACAAGGTGCATGGAGAGGCCAGGCTGTGTCTATGTCTGCTCACCTAGAGCTCAGAGTAACCTGGTGTTAAAATTCAGTCCTGTGTTCACTGTCTTCTCGCCCATGGATAGAGGGGTTGATGGAGGCTCAGGAGATGCTGGTCATGGCCATGAAGGTTCATGGATGCTCTCAGGGCCCTGACACTGCCCCATGAGGAGAGAGAAAGAGATGAACCACACGTACCCCTGACCGCAAATACAATGGGATCCCATGGAGAAGAGCCACACTGAGGCAGGGGAGATGTGTGGGTAGGAGGGAGCAACAGAGATGTTCTTCACTGACTTTTAACTCCCTCTTGTCCACCCTCCATGCTCCTTCTGGAATTGGGGTGGGCAGAGGAATTGGGAGACATGGAGCCATTTCAGTCTGAGAGAATGTGGGATGGGAATGAGCTTTAATATTTTGTCTTTGTTTCTCCCAATACAAACCTTTCTTAACTGGCAATAAATGAAATTGACCTTCAACTGGTCCACAATTCTTTTATAGTGACAATCATTGATCCATGATCCTCCTTTGCTTTCTCTTCACCCCTGAGCTTTTCTGATTCATTCTCTCCCTCTGTCCAGTTGGTTCTGGGCAGGGAGGGAGCAGCTGGGTGGGATCTGGCTCCTGGCCAAGATTAACCCACCACAGGACACATCAGAGCTGCCGTGTCCAGTACGGGGCTCCCAGCACAAGAAAGACCCTGCCCAGCCTGGAGCGAGTCCTGCCGAGGTCAGAAGGATGTCTGGAGCTGGAACACATCATGGACAAGGAGAGGCTGGGAGAGCAGGGTTTTGAGAAAACTCTTGGGATGAAACACTGAGCAAGGACCCATAGCAGCTGAGCGATCGCAAACCATGGATATTGTCAGTGTTTGATGAGACAAGGCCATGAGCCCCTGATTTGTTTGTAGCTGTGTGAGTAAGGGCTTGTCTGATAGATCAGCAGTGGCAATATCTGTGGGACTGGTGTGCAGGAAATATCAGTAGGAAAAGGATTCTTTTTTGATTAATAATAATGATGGCAGAGTAGGGTATCACTGAGCAGAGGAGGAGGATACCGTGTAGCCAGAGTTTCTCCTTAGGGTTGGGAGGTGCTGCCAGACATGGAAATGGCCGGTGTGTTGGACTCATCTGAGAAGATGTCCCTGGAGCATCTTCCCATAGGGTGTCCATAGGACAATTACTGATGGTGTGCAATCTATAATTGGGACAAATGCTCTGGCTTCACCAAGGGCAAGTCAGTATGACCAACTTGTGGGTTTCTATGATGGGGTAAACACTGCAGTGGAAAAGGGAAATCCAATGGTTGTGATCTATCTCGACTTCTGGAAAGTCTTTGACATGGTCGCCCATATCTTTCTCTCTAATTTGGAGAGATATGGATTTCATGAGTGGACTCATTGGTGGATGAGACATATGTTGGATTGTCGTATTCATAGACTAGTGTTGAATGGCTCGAAGTCCAGATGGAGATCCGTGATGAGTGGTGTCCCTCAGGGATTCATGCTGGGACCAGTGCTGTTTAATATCTTCATTAATGCTATTGACAGTGAGATCGAGTGCACCCTCAGCAAGTTTGCAGATGCCACCAAGCTGAGTGGTGCAGTTGCCACATCAGAAGGACAGGATATTATCCAGAGGGACCTGGACAGGCTGGAGAGGCCTTGGGGTGCTGGTCGATGGGAACCTCGATGTGAGCCAGCAATGTGCACCTGCAGCCCAGAAGGCCAACTGCGTCCTGGGCTGTGTCCAAAGAAGCATGGTCAGCAGGTCAAGGGAGAGGTTTCTGCCCCTCTATTCCTCTCTTGTGAGACCTCATCTGGAGTGCTGTGTCCAGTTCTGGAATCCTCAACATAAGAAGGATCTGGAGCTGTTGGAATAGGCCCAGAGAAGGCTACAAGGATTATCCAGGGGCTGGAGCACCTCCCATATGAGGACAGGCTGAGAGGGTTGGGCTTTTCAAGCCTGGAAAAGAGAAGACTCCAAGGAGACCTTACAGAGACCTTCCAGAGCTGGAAGGGACTCCAGAAATGCTGTGGAGGGGCTCTTGATCAGAGAGCTCAGGGGCAAGAAGAGGCGGGAATGGTTTTAGTCTGAAAAAGGGGAGATTGAGATGAGATCTCAGGAAGAAATGTTTTCCTGTGAGGGTCATGTGGCCCTGTCCCAGGTTGCCCAGAGAAACGGTGGCTTCCCATTCCCTATAGGTGTTCCAAGAAAGGCTGGATGGGGCTTGGAATGACCTGATCCAGTGGGAGGTCTCGCTGCCCATGGAAGGGGGTTGGAATAGAATGGCTTTTGAGGTCCCTTCCAAATCAAACCATTTTGTGACTCCATGACAGGGTACACCAGGGTCACCAAGACCTTGTCATGTCAAAAGCACTTTAGAGCAGGAATGTGCCTCTGGCATGGTAGAGAGAAAGACATGAACTACGCAGATTCCTGACCACAAATATGATGGGATCCCATGGAGAGGAGCCATGCTAAATGAGGGGAAAATTGTGAGGAGGAAGGAGCTGCAGAGATGCTTTTTTCTTACTGTAAACCCCCTCATCACCATCCTTTTTCTCCTCCTGGCATTCAGACGGACCAAGGAATTGGGAGCCATGGAGCCATTTCAGTCTGGGAGAAAATGGGAGGGGAATGAGCTTTAATATTTTGTCCTTGTTTCTCGCAGTCCAAACCTTTCTTAACTGAAAATAAATTAAAGCGACCTTCAGCAAGTCTCACACACGTTTGCCAGCGACAGTCACTGGTCACTGAACTGCCTTTGCTTTCTCTTGACCCATGAGCTTTTCTGGTTCATTCTCTCCCTCTTTCCCATTAGTTCCAGGCAGAGAGGGAACTTCTGGGGTTGGGGGTCTGGTTGCAGGTCAAGGTTAACCCACTACAGGACACATCAGCACTGTCGTGTCCAGTCGGGGCTCCCAGCAAAAGGAAAACCCTGACCAGCCTGGAGCGAGTCCTGCCATGGCCAGAAGGATGGTTGGGCCTGGAGCGCATCATGGACAAGGAGAGGGTGGGAGAGCAGGGGTCTGAGAAACATTTCAGGGCATAACACTGAGCAAGGACCCAGAGCAGCCAGGGGATCCCAATCCATGGACTTTCTCAGTGTTTGATGAGTCAAGGCCATGATTCCGTGATGTGTTTGGAGCTGTGTGAGAAAGGGCTTGTCTGAAAGACCAGCAATGGCAAGAGCTGTGGGACTGGTGTGGAAGAAATGTCATTAGGAAAAGTCTTCCCTTCTTATAAATAATTTTGGTGGAGTTGGTTGTCTACTGAGCCAAGAACGACAGAGATAGACATACAGTAAAAGTGCCTGCAAAGGGTTTAGAGATACAGCCAGACAGGGAAATAGTCTTTGTGTGGGACTCATCTGGGATGATTTTGGTGGGGCAGCTTCCCCAGGGTGCCGAGGGGACAATTGCTGGTGATGTACAATCTTTAATTGGGCCAAATGCCTTGATATCATTGTATAAAACTAGTATTAGCTTTATTACTAGTGCTTAGGTGTTCAAGTCCAAGATGGATGAGGCTCTAAGTGCTCTGGTCCAGTGAAAGGGTCCCTGCTCATGGAAAGGGGGTTGGAACTGTGTGATCTCTAGGGTCCTTTCCAACCGAAAACAATCCACGATTCTGTGTTGTGATTCTATGTTTCTACAACTGCCACTAGTACTAAAACAAGCCCTGGCACCAGCATGGGCATTAATGTAAGTTTTAATGACAGGAATAGTGTCAGGTTTTAATGTATATTTAAATCCAACTTTCAGTTTCATCTATCAAGACTTCTTTTCCTTTCCTGATTAAAGTTGGAGAAGGAACCACTTCCCATTGTTTGCACCCAGATGGAGGGGCTGAATTGGGACACCTTGTGGCCCCATCTCACACACAGGGGGCTCACAGACAGACCCTCCCCGTGCTCGCGCAGCGGCTGCACAGCAGCAGTCACCATGTCTCTGTTCTCCTGCTGCCACTCCCAGAGCTGGGGTTGGTCACCCTGCTCTGCAGGCATCTGAGATGCTCCACAGCATGAGGAATGGACACGGAGACCTTGGTCCAAGGAAGCACATCCCAGTGCTGAACTCTGGCAGCTTTCAGGGGATGTTGTTCTCAAAGTGAAGTGACTTTGAGGCTCTTTCTGTCCCATGGGCCTTCACAGCCACCCCATGGCCATCATCCCTGTCACACAAGGGCCCATTGCCTGTCCCTGCCTGTGATTGCAGGATGGCCACAATACAGGAGTGGGACCAAGCTCACAGCACTCAGACCTTCCACGAGCACAAGGGCCGGGAAGCAGATCTCAGAGATGTGAAGAGAGCAGCTCTAGAAAGACCAGGTGCTGGTTCTCCCTGCCAGTGCACTGAAAAAGCCAAATGTGGTTCTAGATGCAGGACAACTGGAACTGGTGAGCATCCTTCTATCACCTTGTTAAACTAGTTCAAGATCTGGGAGCATAAGGAGCTGCCCACTGATTCCTCATGTTCTGGGGGCACCACTCGGTGCCACCCAAGTCCCTCTTCTAGGTAACATGAACCACTTTTCAGTTCTCATTGAAACTCTAGATTGTGACAGACACCCAGGTGACAGATGGCAAATACTTTGTGCAGTAGCTCTTCGATGTCTCCCAGCTCTGATGGCCCTACGTGTCTCACAGAGGAATCGTCCCACCGTTCCGTGATCTGCCCATGGTTGCTCCAACTCACGCTGTTGCCTCTTTGTAGCATTTCATATGTGAGGATCCTGGTGGGAAAAGGCCTCACTGTCTTGATCCTGGCTTTGTTGGACACCCTGGAGGGTGCGACCATAGGTTGCTGGGACCCAGCTTTACAGAAGTCCAGGTAGATTAATTTCTATGCTTAAAATTAGTGCAATAATTGCATTTTAAACACCCAAACATGATGTAAACCACAGACCGTCTGATCAAGTTCAGAGCCGTCAGGCCTTACAACAAGGCAAGGGGTGAGGAGGAGAGTGTGGAAGTGGAGAGAACAGCTCTGGGAGTTCAAGAGCTGGTGCCTGGCAGTGCTTCCATGTCAGGACTCTTCTCCCTTCCACCCATGCCCACAGAACTGTCCCTGCAGCTCCAGAAAGTCCTTTGGGGAAAGACATAAGGAAACAGAAGTCATTGAATATCCCTTTATTTTGTTTAAACACACAGAGAGCACAGCTCCTCATGTACAAAGCCAAACAACAAGAAAAAAAAATAAAAAAGAAAAGAATGTAGTGAATTAAAAACAGGATGACAAGATTATCACAACTGAAAAACCAGCAACATCAACAACATATAGAGAAGCCAATCTGGGCCTGCCACGATTTGCTTCAAAATTACTATATAGAAGACGATGAACAGTTCATTGCTTCAGAGAACCTTCCAAGTATCAGTTTCCACACTGCATCCTTGAGATGTTGGTTCCTCAAGCTGTAGATGAGGAGGTTCAATGCTGGAGGCACCACTGAGTACAGAAATGACAGCACCAGGTCCAGGGATGGAGAGGAGATGGAGGGAGGCTTCAAGTCGGAAAACATTCCAGTGCTGACAGAGAGGGAGAACACAGTCAGGTGAGGGAGGAATGTGGAAAAGGCTTTGTGCTGTCCCTGCTCCAAAGGGATCCTCAGCACAGCCCTGAAGATCTGCACATAGGACACCACAATGAAAACAAAACAGCCAAATGCTACTAAGACACTGACAACAAGAAGGCCTAACCCCTGAGGTAGAAATCTGAGCAGAATAGTTGAGGATCTGAGGGATTTCACAGAAGAACTGTTCCACAGCATTGCCCTGGCAGAGGGGCAGGGAGAATGTATTGGCCGTGTGCAGCAGAGCATAGAGAAACCCAGCACCCCAGGCAGCTGCTGCCATGCGGACACAAGCTCTGCTGCCCAGGAGGGTCCCGTAGTGGAGGGGTTGCAGATGGCAACGTAGCGGTCATAGGACATGACTGTGAGAAGAAGTGTTCTGCTGAAATGAAAAAGGCAAACAGAAAGACTTGAGAAACACATCCTGAGAAGGAGATGGCTCTGGTGTCCCTGAGGGAAATTGCCATTGATTTGGGGACAGTGGTAGAGATGGAGCCGAGGTCAAGGAGTGAGAGGTTGAGGAGGAAGAAGTACATGGGGGTGTGGAGGTGGTGGTCACAGGCGATGGTGATGATGATGAGGCCGTTGCCTAGGAGGGCAGCCAGGTAGATGCCCAGGAAGAGCCAGAAGTGCAAGAGCTGCAGCTCCCGTGTGTCTGCGAATGCCAGGAGAAAGAACTGGGTGATGGAGCTGCTGTTGGACATCTGCTGCCTCTGGGCACAGGGCACTGTCACAGGAGGAAAGGGCAGTGACAGATTAGGGGTCAATTTATTTTGCCAAATCAAAGTTATTTCTCATTCCCTTCACTGCTGCACACAACCTGTCCCTTTTCTTTTGTTTCAGCCCTTCCTTCAGCTCTATGCCTAGAGCCCTGCTTGGTGCCGGCTGAGTGTGCCAGGAGCAGGACCTCTGCTCGCTGGTTGTGAGGAGACAGCCCTGCTCTACAGCAGAGGGTCATGGGGACAGTGGGGACAGGGGACACTGCTGGGGTTCAGCTTTGTCCTCTGGAATTGCTCCTGTGGCAGAAAAGCCTGTCAGCATCTGCACTGCCAGGGATGAGGAACTGAGAGGGGAGAAGGCAGGATGAGAGGTTTGTATTTCTTACATCTCCTTCTCCTACCTGTGGCAGTGTTCCTGGATGTTAGAAACCCTCTGCATCTCTGTGGCATGCAGGGAGAACAGACGGTGTCCTATGAAGTGAAAGCATCACCTTTGTCTCAGTGCAGAGGGAGGGGCACTGCTCTTCCTCACTCTGTTCCCAGGTACCGTGGGCTTGCACCTGTCTGAGACAGAGTAATCGCACTTTCATATTCACCTTAAAACCACCAGGATGTGCAGAAATCAGATAAAACTTCTGCTAAGCAGTGAGTATCTAACCCTTTCTCAAGGTCTCAGCATTCCACTTTCAGACCAGGACACAGGCAGCTCATATCACAAACACAACACCCCCCTGGCAGGACATTTAGGTAACATGAAGCTGCAATAGGACAGGTTTGAACCCTAGAGGGCTTCTCAGTGCTTGGGAGGACACTTCAAGGAAAGCCAAGTATCCTAATGATGATATCTCAGTACAGAAGAGTCTGTTAATTCCTCAGGAATGCACTGCCCACAGCCCCACAGAGGATCAGTGCCTGACTCTGCAACTCCCATCCCCAGAGAGCCTCGCAGCGAGAACAAGAAAACAAAAGCAAGAACAGAGACAGGTAGAGAAACAGGGAGAAAGAGAGTGAGGGTCTGGCTGAGAGAGGCCAGGGCAGAGGCACCTGGGCAAGCAGACAGCATTCCCCTTCCCCAGTTGTGCTCACCCCCTCCTAGACACCAACCTTTCTGGGCAGTTTCTCTCAGTCCCTGGGCTCTGGAGAGGGCACTGGAGCTGTGGCTGCAGGGGAAGGGGGCTCAGCCTTGGAGCCCAGAGCCTTGAGGGCAGAGGCATTACAGGGTGGGAGAGGAGGCAAAGGGGCTTGCTGAGAGGAAGGGGCTGCACTGCAGGGGATCACACAGAGCTTTCTGCATTTTCACTTGCACAAGGTCTCAGTTTCATGTTTCCTCTCATCTTCTGATGCAATCCCTTCTGCTGGGGATTTCCTCATAGGAGGTGTTTCCCTGTCCCACATCTTCTCCCTTTCAGTGCTCACAGACCCCATCTCACCCTCTCTTCATGTTACTGGCCCTAAACAAACTGGCCTGTTTCCCGTGTGAAGCTCTGCACAGGGTCTTGTTTATAAGCAGAAAAGGACAGGACAGACTGATCCTGATGGGTGCAGCAGAGGTGATGCTGGTGCTGTCCATGAGAGAGGAGCAGCTGGAGACAATTAAGGAGGCTCCTATCAAACCTACTGATTACTCAAAGAGACAGCTCAGGAGTCTCAGTGATTTTTTTCCAGCATGAGTCCCTTGTCCATTTCTCCCCTGAAATACCTCAAGTGCAAGAAACAGAAAACACAGACCCAGGGAAGTTCTTTATCTTTAACACAATCCCTGTCCTGATCTTCCTCTGGAATTGTCCTCTTAGAAATATCATGGGGTGATGTGGAGCAGCGGTGACCCTGTTTTTTCTTTCTGCTGGAGAAACTGCAAGAGCCCTCCTGACAGATCTCTCAGGCTCTGGCTGTGCCGGCTTTAGGAGATCCCTCCAGGATCTGCACCTGCATTCTCCTGCACCCAGAGACTCACCTGGAGAAGGACTGTGAAGATTTTCTCCAAATGAAGCCTCCTCATTCCTCCCACACCACCCTGCCTTTCCCCACTCTCTGCTCCCTCCTCTCCCCTTGCTGCCTGCAGGCAGTGCCCTCAGCCCTGCTGGGCTTTACAGGGGAGCTGCTGCTGGACAGACCTGGGTCTTTTATGAACTCCTGTCTCATTATGAGCTCACTCTGTCCCAGGAGCCCAGCCCAGCTCAGCAGGAGAGTAACAGTCCAAGGCAGCTCTTTCCCTGCCCCCTCTGGGCTCCCTCGAGGTGTCCCTGGGCCTCCAGGGGAATCTGCTGAGAAACAGGCTGAAGCCATCTGTGATGTTCCCTCCCTCAGCCGGGGGAGATACTGTCCTGCATTGTCATTGCTCCTGTTGGAAAAACAGCTGGGCATGAGAATCATGTTTTTGCCCCATCAATTAACAGGACCCCAGGAAGGGGACAAGGAATGATCTCATTTCTCCAAGCCCTTCCATAGAGAGAATTCAGACTTTTCTTCCTTTCTTTAGACCTGTAGCTGGAAAGACACTCAGCTCTCTTCTGTCCCAGCCCTGTCTCTGCTTTACATAAAGTCTTTGAACACATGGGGTCTTGCTTCTAGCTCACCTAGAACTTGACTCTTCTTTGACCTGTCTCTTAAATGATCAGACCCTACTGTGGCTCAGGTATTCTGTGACCTTCCGTGACTTCAGTATTCTCTGACTCTTCTATGACATGAATTTCTATGGCCCAATTCTTCTATGACTCTTCGTTAATACCAATCATCTATGTCCTGATTCTTCTATGACCTGACTCTTCTAAACCTTCACTCTTCTATCAACCAATTAACTGGCCCTTCTATGATGTCATTCCTGTATGACCTGACTCCCATGTGAGCTGCCAGGTGCCTCTTGTATGACTTGACACTTCTAGGACCCAACAATTCTATGACCCTTCTAAAACCTAATCTTTCTCTGCCCTTACACTTCGATGGCACACACTTTCTGCAATCGTACTCTTCTATGAGCCTTCTAGGACCCATCTCTTGTATGAACCAACTCTTCTACCACTCCATTCTTCCATGTCCCCACTCTTCTAAAACACAAACCTTCAGGACATCCTGGCCCTGGGAAGAAGGCCTGTGCTTCTGGGAAGCTCAGAGCTGTCAATGAAGGAGAAAGGATACCTCTGCAATTCTGTGTTTGCATTCTCACCTCAGTTGGCATGGGAAGGCTGTGGACTTTTGTGCCTCTGGCTCAGGGCTCTCCTGTGGGCAGAGGGTTTTTGCGGATGATGCCCAGACAGCAATATATGAGGCTGTAGAGGGGGTGGAGTGATCCTTCCACGAGTCAAGCCTTCTAATGTCCAATTCATCTGTGATCCTTCTATGACTTCCTATGACCTGAGTCGTCTATGATCTGAATAACCTGTGACCTAACCATTTTATGACCTGACCCTTCTATGACCTGACTCTTCAATGTCTCTTCAGTGACTAAACCCTTCTATTACCCAAATCAACTCTCATGTTTCTATTACTCAACACTTCTATTACCCAAAAATTCTGTGATAGAAACCTTACACTATTCCTCTATACGTAAAACAGTTAACTCATCTCTTCTCTGACCTATCTCTTATATGACCAGACCTCTCCCTGATTCAAGCCTTCTATGACACAAAACTCCATTCTATGAACTGACTGTTGTCTGACTGTTCCGTGATGCTACTTTCCATGAACTGACTCTTCTATGAACTTTCTGTGACCAGATTCTTCCTTGACCTGGCTGTTCTAAAACTTTACCATGACTCAACCCTTCTCTGAACGAACCCTTTGGTGATCATTCTATGACCAAACTCTCCTAAATCCCAATTAAATTCACACATCTATGACCTGATTTTCCATGGCCTGAATATTCTGTGACCCTTTCATGACCTTAATCATCTAAGACCCAGTTCTGCTATGAGAATACCACAACCCAACTCTTCTACGACTGTGCTTCTCTGTTACTCCTCTATGACTCAAACCTTCTATCACCTGACTCTTCTCACACCCAAGATTTCTGTCACTTTTCTAGGATCCAACATTTTATGAGCCTAACCTTCTAGGACCCAACTCTTATACAACTGCATGTAGCTGTGTGAGAGCCTTGGCGTCTCCCATAACTCTCCAGACCTCTGTTTGAAATGACAAACTGCTCCCAGTTTGATTTGGCCATGTGAGAATGTTCATGACACAGATGTCATTGCAGTCAAAGCCAGATCTGCCTGCCCAGGGCCTGGGGATCAGGGCTTGGCCTTTCTGCTTAACCAAGCAAACCCAGGCTTCTCTCAGCATCACAGCTGCCTGCACAGCGCCTTTACCCTCCTGCAATCATGGCCTCCAATTCTTGGCACTAATGAGTCCCTGGGGAGCCTTTCTCAGGAAGAATCCTCACTGAGACCAATCAATACTTCAAAGTACTCTGAGTTCTGGTTTTGACTTCTTGAGAGCTTCACTTCATCTTCTTTAAGAAGCTGAGGTTCAAGGACTCATCAGCTAATACACCCTGGGTCTCATTAAAAAACAGAAAGCCCTAACAAGCTCTTTCTCTTCCTCTTGTTTTCTTCAGGTCTTCAAGTCTTGCACAGCTCCTTAGAGTCATTTCCCAGTGTCATTAAAGAAGATTGCGAAATGCATCTAAGAAAAATACATCTTAGTTTAAAGTTTATATTTCAATACTTCTCAGAATCATGGAATGGTTTGGGTTGGAAGGGACCTTAAAGCCCATCCAGTTCCAACCCCCTTGCCTTGGGCAGGGACACCTCCCACTGGTCCAGGCTGCTCAAGGCCCCATCCAAGCTGGCCTTGAACACCTCCAAGGAGGGGCATCCACAGCTTCCCTTTCCATTTTCTTGGTGACCACCTTCAAGTACTGCAAGGCCTCAATAAGGTCTCTCCAAAGCAGGCTGAAGAGGTTGCAGGAGAACTTCAATATTTCTTTTGCAAATCCCTTTTGAAAGGGCATGGGATTGATGGAGGTCTCTTGTGAATGAGGACAAGCAAGGGTCCTGGTGTCCAGGTTCATATCCTCAGGGCACTCCTCAGCTGACCAGGGTTTTGTGCATGCTGCTCCTTGGTGATCCATGTGGGCTGAGCTAAAAATATTTTAATAGGTGAAAGAAAAAAGATAAAATCAACATAATCCAAACCCAAAACCAATGTAAATGTGTGCACTTAGCACCTCTCTCAGTCAGAATGACACCCTACCTGTCTACCACTGCCCGTCATCTGGATCAATAAAACTATCCATTTCTCTCTTCTCCTGATAGTTTTTAATTGCTAAACTTGACATCTATGTTGTGGGATCTCCCTCTGCAAAGGTGGTGTCAGCTCTCCTGCCTGTGTCCCCCTGACAACTTCTTGTCCCCCCCCAGCCACTCACTGGAAGGAACAGAGGGAGCAACTCTTGATGCTGGACAAAGGAAACAATCGCTGCCCTCACTCTTCTGGCACCAAGATGATGCCACATGACCCAGAGAGTCTCACATTTCAAAAGGAAAGTGAAGAATGTGGAGAGGACCTGGAGGAGGTCTGGCAGGATGGAGTTAAGGGCCACAGCATGAGGGGTGAGTGCACAGTTTAGCCTGTTGGGTAGGATCAGGGAACGTACTAAGTGGGTCTCCAAATCTCATGCTCATGGAAAAACTTAAGGAACAAGACAGCTCAGACGACCTCTAGTGCAATGCCAGCTCCAAGCAGAGCCAACTCTGAGGTCAGACCAGGCTGCTCAGTCCATGTCAGCATCCACAGAGAGAATTTAGATGTGAACAATGCACCGAGGCCAGAATTAGAAGAAAGTGTTTTGGCGTTTTATCGGCTCCATGAGCACAGCTATAGATCGGCCATGGATCCTGTGACACCTGGGAACATCCACCTTCTTTTCCAGAGGAGCAGGATCTCTCTTCCAGTCTCCTGGCCCATCTCCAGCCTATAAGGTGCTTTAGGCTGGAAGCAGAATTTAAACACAAGGACATGGCTGCGGTCACCTTAGTTGCTCAAAGCGGTAGAACATCCAGGTTAAGTTCTCCACGAAAGGAAGGGAACAATTATAAAAAAGCATTGACTTTAGATCGTGTCATATGATGGCTCTGCTCTCCCCTTTCCATCATCTGTACCCTGAAACCACACCTGCATTTCTGCCTCACCTCTAAAACCTGATCACCTGATGGAAAGAAAGACAGAAGAATGGTCCTAGGCCTCTGTGAATCTCCTGGAGTCTGGAACTCTGATGTCTATGATGTCGTTCCATTGTTCACCTCAGAAAGAGCCAAGCTGGGCAGTGACTCTGCAAGTCTGACTCAACAAGGTCAATGGAGAGGCCAGGCTGTGTCTATGTCTGCTCACCTAGAGCTCAGAGGAACCTGGTGTTAAAATTCAGTCCTGTGTTCACTGTCTTCTGGCCCATGGACAGAGGGTCTGGTGGAGGCTCAGGAGATGCTGGTCATGGCCATGAAGGTTCATGGATGATCTCGGGGCCATGACACTGCCCATGAGGAGAGAGAAAGAGATGAACCACACAGACCCTTGAACGCAAATACAATGGGATCCCTTGGAGAAGAGCCACACTGAGGCAGGGGAGAAGTGTGGGTAGGAAGGAGCTGCAGAGATGTTCTTCAATGACTTTTAACTCCCTCTTGTTGTCCACCTTGGATGCTCCTCCTGGGATTGGTGTGGGCATAGGAATTGGGAGACATGGAGCCATTTCAGTCTGAGAGAATGTGGGCTGGGAATGAGCTTTAATATTTTGTCTTTGTTTCTCCCAATACAAAACTTTCTTAACTGGCAATAAATTAAATTGACCTTCAACTGGTCCACAGTTCTTTGCCAGTGACAGTCACTGGTCACTGAACCTCCTTTGCTTTCTCTTGACCCCTGAGCTTTTCTTGTTCATTCTCTACCTCTGCCCCGTTGGTTCTGGGCAGGGAGGGAGCATCTGGGTGGGATCTGGCTGCTGGCCAAGGTTAACCCACCACAGGACACATCAGGGCTGTAGTGTCCAGTACGGGGCTCCCTGCACAAGGAAGACCCTGCCCAACCTGGAGTGAGTCCTGCTCAGGTCAGAAGGATCGTTGGGGCTGTAGCACATCATGGACAAGGAGAGGCTGGGAGATCTGGGGTCTAAGAAACATTTCAGGGCATAACACTGAGCAAGGACCCAGAGCAGCTGGAAAAGTCTTCCCTTCTTATAAATAATTGTGGTGGAGTTGATTGTCTACTGAGCAAAGAACGACAGAGGTAGCCATACCAGTAAAAGTCCCTGCAGAGGGTTGAGAGGTACAGCCAGATAGGGAAATAGTCTTTGTGTGGGACTCATCTGGGATGATTTTGGTGGGGCTGCTTCCCCAGGGTGCCGAGGGGACAATTGCTGGTGATGTACAATCTATAATTGGGCCAAATGCCTTGATATCATTGTATAAAACTAGTATTAGTTTTATTACTAGTGCTTAGATGTTCAAGTCCACGTTGGAGAAGGCTCTAAGCACTCTGGTGAGTGAAAGTGTCCCTGTTTATGGAAAGGGGGTTGGAACTGTGTGATCTCTAGGGTCCCTTCCAACCCAAACCAATCCACGATTCTATGTTGTGATTCTATGATTCTACAACTGCCACTAGTACTAAAAGCACATCCCAGTGCTGCACTCTGGCAGCTTCTAGGGGATGTTGTTCTCAAAGTGAAGTGACTGTGAGGCTCTCTCTGTCCCACGGGCCTTCACAGCCATCCCATGGCCATCATCCCTGTCACACAAGGGCCCATTGCCTGTCCCTGCCTGTGACTGCAGGATGGACACAATACAGGAGTGGGACCAAGCTCACAGCACTCAGACCTTCCATGAGCACAAGGGCTGGGAAGCAGATCTCAGAGATGTGAAGAGAGCAGCTCTAGAAAGACCAGGTGCTGGTTCTCCCTGGCAGTGTGCTGGAAAAGCCAAATGTGGTTCTAGATGCAGGACAACTGGAACTGGTGAGCATCCTTCTATCACCTTGTTAAACTAGTTCAAGATCTGGGAGCATAAGGAGCTGCCCACTGATTCTTCATATTCTCGAGGCACCACTAGGTGCCACCCAAGTCACACTTCGTGGTCACATGAACCACTTTTCAGTTCTTATTGAATCTATAGATTGTAACAGACACCCAGGTGACAGATGACCAATACTTTGTGCAGTAGCTCTTTGATGTCTCCACACTCTGATGCCCTACGTGTCTCACAGAGGAATCGTCCCACCGTTCCGTGATCTGCCCATGGTTGCTCCAACTCACGCTGTTGCCTCTTTGTAGCATTTCATATGTGAGGATCCTGGTGGGAAAAGGCCTCACTGTCTTGATCCTGGCTTTGCTGAAACCCAGCTTTACAGAAGTCCAGGTAGATCAATTTCTATGCTTTAAATTAGTACAATAATTGCATTTTAAACATCCAAACATGATGGAAACTACAGACTGTCTGATCAAGCTCAGAGCCCTCAGGCAAGGCAAGGGGTGAGGAGGAGAGTGTGGAAGTGGAGATAGAACAGCTCTGGGAGTTCACGCTCTGATGCCTGGCAGTGCTGCTGTGCCAGGACTCTTCTCCCTTCCACCCATGCCCACAGAACCGTCTCTGCAGGTCCATCAAGGCCTTGAGGGAAAGACATAAGGAAACAGAAGTCATTGAGTATCCCTTTATTTTGTTTAAACACACAGAGAGCACAGCTCCTCATTTACAAAGCCAATCAACAAAAAAAAAAAAAAAAAAAAGGTAGTGAATTAAAAACAGGATGACAAGATTGTCACAACTGAAAAACCAGCAACATCAACAACAAATAGAGAAGCCAATTTGGGACTGCAACGAGTTGCATCATAACTACTATGTAGAAGATGATGAGCAGTTCAATGCATCAGAGAACCATCCAGATATCAGTTTCTACACTGCATGCAGGTTCCTCAAGCTGTAGAAGAGGGGGTTCAATGCTAGAGGCACAACTGAGTACAGAAATGACAGCACCAGGTACAGGGATGGAGAGGAGATGGAGGGAGGCTTCAAGTCGGAAAACACTGCGGTGCTGGCAAAGAATGAGACCACAGCCAGGTGAGGGAGGCATGTGGAAAAGGCTTTGTGCCATCCCTGCTGCGAGGGGATCTGCAGCACAGCCCTGAAGATCTGCACATAGGACACCACAATGGAAACAAAACAACCAAATGCTACTAAGACACTGACCACAAGAAGGCCAATCTCCCTGAGGTAGGAATCTGAGC
This sequence comes from Clamator glandarius, assembly GCA_033459285.1. Lineage (NCBI taxonomy): Eukaryota > Metazoa > Chordata > Aves > Cuculiformes > Cuculidae > Clamator > Clamator glandarius. Next base: position 8,748 of record JAUNZM010000003.1, on the reverse strand, counting down.
AGGAGAGCCTGAGGATGTGGGGGATCTCACAGAAGAACTGTTCCACAGCATTGCCCTGGCAGAGGGGCAAGGAAAATGTATTGGCCGTGTGCAGCAGAGCAGTGAGAAACCCAGCGCCTCAGGCAGCTGCTGCCATGTGGACAGAAGCTCTGCTGCCCAGGAGGGTCCCGTAGTGCAGGGGTTTGCAGATGGCAACGTAGCGGTCATAGGACATGACTGTGAGAAGAAAATATTCTGCTGAAATTAAAAAGGCAAACAGAAAAACTGAAGAAACACATCCTGAGAAGGAGATGGCTCTGGTGTCCCTGAGGGAAATTGCCATTGATTTGGGGACAGTGATAGAGATTGAGCCCAGGTCAAGAACAGAAAGGCTGAAGAGGAAGGAATACATGGGGGTGTGGAGGTGGTGGTCACAGGCGATAGTGGTGATGATGAGGCCGTTGCCCAGGAGGGCAGACAGGTAGATGCCCAGGAAGAGGCAGAAGTGCAAGAGCTGCAGCTCCCGTGTGTCTGCGAATGCCAGGAGGAGGAACTGGGTAATGGAGCTGCTGTTGGACATCTGCTGCCCCTTGATATGAAGCACTGAACAAAACAAAATTACAGTAAGAAGTTAGTGGAGACGTCTCTGAGCCAAATCAATGTCATTTCTCATTCCCCTCCCCTGCTGCTCACATAAAGTATCTTTTCTCCCAGCCCCTCCTTCAGCTCCATGCCTGGAGCTCTCTTTGGTGATGGCTGAATATGCAGGAGGAGCAGGGATTTTGCCTGATGACTACAAGGAGTCAGCCCTGCTCTGCATCAGGGTGTCATGGGGATGGTGTGGATAATGCTGTTGTTCTACTTTTCCAGTTAAAAGTACTCCTTGTTCTCCTTAGCAGCATCTGCGCTCCCAGTTCTAAGACAGCCTTTTCCCATCTCAGCTGGAGGTCTTCCTGGGAGTCAGAATCCCTCTAGAATCACTGCTGCACTCAGGGAGAGCAGAGGGAGTCCTGAAAGGCGAGAGCATTGCATGTGGCTCGGTGCAGAGGGAGTGGAGCTGCTCTGTCCCTTGCTCTTGTTCCCAGCTTCCCCAGGCTTGTACCTTTCTTAGACGGAGGGGTATTGTACGTCCATGTTACCCTGAGAAGCCAGTGTTGAAAGCAGAAAAAACACCACTAAGCACTCAATTTCTCACCCTTTCCTAAGGTCTCAACCCCCACTTTCAGCCCAGGACACACACAACTGGAGCCCAGTCCAGCTCAGCAGCAGAGGAGCAGCCCAATGCAGGGCTTTCTCTGCCCTCTCTGGACTCCCTCGAGGTGTCCCTGGGACTCTAGGAGAACCTGCTGAGAAACAGGCTGAAGCCATCCCTGATGTTCCCTCCCTCAGCTGGGAAGAGAAATGTCTGTCCTGCACTGTCATTGATCCTATTAGAAATATTGGTGGACATGGGAATCATTTTTAACGCCTCATCATCAAATAGGACCCTAAGAAGATTACAGGGAATTATGTACTTTCTTCAAGTTGATCAACTGAGAGAATTTAGGCTTTTCATTCCTGGTCTTTAGATTTGGGGCTGGAAAGACACTCAGCTCTCTTTCATCCCAGCAGTGTCTCTCCTTTAAGCAAAGACTTTGCACACATGGGGTCTTGGACTCTTGCTTTCCTGATGTCAGGGATGAGCTTGGCTGGTGCCACAGCTGCAGGGCTTCAGCCCCAGTGGGCAGCAATGCCCTCAGCCAGGGTCACAGGCAGCAGGAGTCTGAGCTGTTTATTTGGGAGACAGAGCTGTGATGTGGTCACAGAGCTCAGGACAGATGGGCTTAAGGGACAGCATCCTCCAAGCTCAGCAAGGGTCCAGACTGTGAATCAGTCTCCATTTGAAAGACAATTCAAGGGCCCCATGATGAGTGTTTGCTGCTTCAGGAAGAGTAAACGAAAAACAAACAAACACAGAGTCTTTGTAGGCACTGCTGAATTTAAGAAGAGCAGGAGTAGACACATCTGAGATTCCCTGTGTCCTCTTTGCCTCTGTCTTCCCCAACCCTGTCTCCAGGCTTCTGTGACTCAGGGCAGGACTCTTCAGGAGATCAACGAGTTGTGGGTTGTGATCAGGTCAAGGATCACTTGAGCAAACACAATCCTTCCCATTCTATGGGATGGGAAGGGAAACATCCCAGGGAGCTGAATGAGCAGGACAATGTCACAGTGAGGCCGCTCTCCATCATCTTCTAATTGTCATGGAGATAGAGGAAATTTCCAGACCACTGACACCACTACCACGTTCCATGTCATTTTTAGAAATGGGCAATGGATGAGCAGGGTAAATAAAGGCTGTGGCCCAATATTGTCTTCTCAGATACCATTTCTGGATGTCTGAAGGAGAAGGGGACTTGATTTCCTTGGGTAGATTGTGTCTCACCATCCTCCTATGAACCAAGTCTTCTATGAGCTGAGCCATCTATGATGTCCCTACTCTAATGACTCTTCTATGATCTGATGCTTATATGACCCTTCTACGACTCTTTTATGACTCTAGTCTTCTACATCGCAATATTTCTATGTCCCTTTTCTGACCTTAAAGTACTGTGACTAACACTTCTATGACCTGATATTGCTGTGACCCAACTCCTCTAGGAGACTTCAATAACTAAATATTTCTGTAACTTTTATGACCAAGCCTTTTATGACCAACCTCTTCACTGACCCTTCTATGACTTTCTATTTATGACCCAACTCTTCAATGATCCAACATTTCCATGATCTGAGTCTTCTGAGACCTTCTTATGACCCAGTCCTTCCCATTTCCTGACTAAAGTCTCATGCTTCTATGACTCGTCTCTTCCATGACCCAAATATTTTATCACCCATCTATTACCCAAATCTTTTATGGCCTGAGGCTTCTATGACCTGACACCTCTTTCAACATTGTATGATTAAATTCTTTTGCTACTCCTTTGTTATCTGACTCATCTCTAACCCAGATTTTCTTTGACCTGCCTCTTAAATGATCAGACCCTTCAGTGACTCGAGTATTCTATGACCTTCTATGGCTTGAATATTCTCTGTCTCTTCAACGATGTGACATTTTATGGCTCAATTCTTCTTTGACTCTTCTGTGACACAAATCATCTATATCCTGATGCTTCTATCACCCAACTCTTCTAAAGTGTGACCCTTCTGTGGCCCAGCTCTTGTATGAACCAAGTCGTCTATTAATTGGCCCTTCTATGATAAAATTCCTGTTATGATCTGACTCACACATGAGCTGCCAGGTGCCTCTTTTATGACTTAAGACTTCTATGACCCAACAATTCTATGACCCTTCGATGACCTAGTGCTTCTATGACCTGACACTTCAATGACACACCCTTGCTAAGACTCTGCTCTTCTATGAACATTCTATCATGCATCTCTTCTTCTATGAACCAACTCTTCTACCACCCCACTTGTCTGTGACTCCTCTATGATCCAACTCTTCTAAAACCCGAGAAGCTCCTATGAACCAATTCTTTAATGATTCTTCTATGGCTTTCTTTGACCTGACTCTTCTATGACCTTAATAATCTCTGACCAAACCAGGTCATGACCTGATGCTTATATCAACTCTTTCTTGGATGACCATTTGCTTAACAAATTCTTCTATTAACCAAATAAACTCTCATATTTCTGTGGCTTGACACTTCTATTACCTGAATATCCTCTGACCTAAGACTTCTATGAACCTTCTAGATCTGAACTCTTCTATTATTCCTCTATAACCTGATTCATCTATAACTCAAATATTCTCTTACCCATCTCTTCCATAACCAGACCCTTCAATAACTCGAGCATTCCATGACACAACACTTCGTTCTATGTCCTGACTGTTGTCTGACTGTGCTATGATGCTTTATTCAATAACCTGACTCTTCCATGAACCTTCTGTGACCAGACTCTTCCATGACCTGACATTTCTAAGATTCTTCTATGAACCAACCCTTCTCTGAACCAATCCTATTGTGACCCTTCTATGACCAAACCTTTCTAAAGTCTAAATAAACTCAAAACATCTATGACTCGACTATTCCATGGCCTGAATTATCTATCACCCTTTTATGACTGGAGGCATAAAACTGGAGTTCTGCCATGAGAATTCTATGACCTAACACTGCGCTTCTCTGTGACTCCACTATTACTCAACTCTTCCATCACCTGACACTTCTCACACACAAGTTTTCTCTCCCTCTTCTATGACCCAACACTTTTATGACCCTGCCTATCTATGACCAAACTCTTCTACAACTCCATGGAACTGTGGGAGAGCCTTGGAATCTCCCATAACTACATGGGCCTCTATTTGGAATTAGATGGAATAACTGCTCTCAGGTTGATTTGGCCATGTGAGAATGTTCATGACATCAGTGTCATTGTAGCCAAAGCCAGATCTGCCTGCCCAGGGCTGGGGGTCAGGCCTTGGTCTTCCTGCTTCATCAAGCAAACCAAACCTTTTTCTCAGCATCACAGCTGTTGCACAGCGCCTTTGCCTACCTGCAATCATGGCTTCCAATTCTCAGCTCTAATGAGTCCCTAGGGAGGCTTTGCTACTAACGATCCTCACTGAGACCAATTAATACTTCAAGGTACTCTGAGTTCTGCTGTTGACTTCTTGAGAGCTTCACTCAATCTTCTCCAAGAAGTTGAGGTTCAAGGTCTCATCAGCAAGTCCACCCTGCATCTCATTAAAGCCCAGAAAGCCTTAACGAGCTCTTTCTCTGCCTGGAGACTTCTTCAGGTCTTCAAGCAATGCACAGCTCCTTGGAGTCATTTCCCATTTTGGTTAAAGAGGAAGATTTCAAAGTGCACCTAAGAAAAATATATTTTAATTTAAACTTTGTATTCCTATACTTTTCAAAATCATAGAAAGATTTGGGTTGGAAGGGATTTTAAAGGCCATCCAGTTCCTACCCCCTCTGCCATGGGCAGGGACACCTCCCACTAACCAGGCTTGTCAAGGCCCCATTCAACCTGGTCTTGAGCACCTCCAGGGAGGGGACATCCACAGCTTCCCTGGGCCACCTGGGCCATTAACTCTCCAACTTCTTAGTGAATGATTTCTTCCTGATGTCTAATCTAAATCTTCCCCATTCCATTTTAAACCTATTCCCCCTTATCTTATCATTCCATGTCATTGGATAGAGTCCCTCCCTTACTTTCTTGTCATCAAATTCAGGTACTGGAAAGCCACTCTAACGTCTCCTCAAAGCCAAATCTTCTCCAAGCTGAGGATTTTCCAAGAGACAAGCAATATTTCATTGGAAAATCTCTTTTGAAATGGCCTCCACCCAGGTCCATCTCCTCAGGGCACTCCTCGGGCGGCAAGGTTCCTGCCCACGCTGCTCCATGGTAATATTTTTTGACTTGTCAGCTGAGCTGAAAATAGTATAATAGGTGAAAGAGAATAGATAAAACTAACGTAAATGGAAACCAAAGCACTCGCCACCTCCATGATTAGACTGACACCCCACCAGTCTACCACCACCCATCACCTCTAATGATAAAACTCTCTACTTATTTCTTCTTCTGCCACAGCTTTTATCACTTATTATGGCATTTTTGTTATGGGATCTCCCTCTGCTCAGCCGGGGTCAGCTCTCCTGGATGTTTCCCTCTGACAACTTCTTGCCCACCTCCAGCCACTCACTGGGAGGAGCAGAGGGAGCAACTCCTGACACTGGGAAAAGGAGACAATCGCTGCCCTCACTCTTCTGGCACCAGGATGATGACACAGGAGCCAGTGAGTCCCACATTTCAAAAGGAAAGTGGAGAAACTGGAGAGGACCTGGAGGAGGTCTGTCAGGATGGAGTTAGGAGCCCCCAGCATGAGGGGTGAGGGCACACTTTGTTCTACTGGAGGAGGATCAGGCCAGTCTGCTAAGTGGGTCTCTACATCTTATGCTCACAGTAAAATTTATGGAAGAAGAGAGCTCAGGTGATCTCTAGTCCAATGCCAGCTCCATGCAGGCCCTGCTCTGAGGTCAGATCAGGCTTCTCACTCCATGTCAGCATCCACAGAGAGAGTTTAGACATCAACAAATCACCGAGCCCATGATTAAAAGAAAGGATTTTGGCATTTGACCAGCACCATTGGACACAGCTATTGGTCGGCCATGACTCCTGTGACACCTGGAAACATCCACCTTCATGTCCAGAGGAGCGGGATCATTCTGGGATGGAAAGGAGGGAAAGTGCCTTTGTGTGAGTGCGGTGCAGCCCCAGACGAGGCTCAAGGGCGGCAGGGGATTCTCCACCCACAGGGGTTCAAACCAAGCAGATTTGATGCCTCAGGACGTTCTGTGCAGGAGGCTGGGCTGGGGGAGCCCAGAGGCTTTTCAGCCTTAATGTTTCTGTGTTTGTGTGATTGAAGGGCCAGAGCTCTGTACGACCCAAGCGCTTTCTGCCAGCACCCCCAGACCCAGTGTGGGGCCAGATCCCCCCTTTCTGTCCAGAGCCCTGAAACCAAGATTGGGGCTGGGGGAGGGGGAAACAGCCTATTGGGTCACAAAAATTCGATTTAGGGTATAGACACTCCTAGGTAATTCCAACCTTTCTTTTTTATCTTTAAAGACTCATTTTAAGGCCCAGAGCAAAATTTTTAAAGCACAAAGTATGGTTTTCAATGTCCACAGCCTGTGTTTTAGAGATAAAAGCCTCAAACATGGATATAAAGCTCATTTCTAGCTTCCAAAGCCTCCTTTTCAGGGAACAAAGATTCATTTTTGCAGTTGTTTGCAATTGTGGAAGTCAAAATCTTAATTTTTAACCTCTCAAATTAATTTTCAGCCACAAAGCCTTCGTGTTTGGTATCTCAGCATCATTTCTGGGAATAAAAGCTGAGGTCAGGCCTTACTTATATGTTCCAAAAGAACATTTTTATCTTCCAAAGACATTTTCAAGGAAGATACCCTCATTTTTAGAATTATCCACAATTTTGATGTCCCAAATATTTGATTTTCAGTGCTTCTCAGGGTGTTTCTTCCCATGGCAGGGAGTTGGACTAGATGGATGTTTGAGGTCCCTTCCAACCCAAGCCAATGGTCTGGCCATGGCCTCTGTGATGTCACCCTCTGGGATGCTGCCCTGTGTCCTAGGAGACCTCTCTGCTGCCCAGGGCAAGCACCCTCTGCACTCACTCTCCAGGAGGATCTGGAGGAGGCAGGTGGTCTCTGTGCTGGGAGCTGCCTGCGCCTTGTTCTGTGTGTGAGGAACAAAGCAGCTGTGGTTCAGCCATCGCAGTGCCCGGTGCCGGTTCTGCTGGAGAGGAAACTCTGCCCCACAGCCAGGGTAGGTCAGGTCTGTCCGTGCCTGCTTCTGTGCAGTCATTGCTCAGAGTTTAATCTCTGTGGCACGACCTCCAGTTCCTGAGGGTTCTGTCAGCTCCTGTTCTTGCTCCAGCCTCCAGCTGGAGTTAACTCCAGTTCCCACCACTCTCTGGGCCCTGTCAGCCAATCAGTTTTCCACCCAGGAGAGTGTGCACCTCTCCAGGCTAGAGGCTGACAGATTCCTAAGCAGAATGCTGTGAGAATCTCTGTCAAAGGCTTTACTGAAGCCCAGGAAGATACATCCACAGCCTTTCCCTCATCCAGTAGTCTAGCCACGTTGTCATTGAAGGCGATCAGGTTAGTTTGGAAAGACCTGTCCTTCATGAACCCGTGTTGACTGGGCCTGATCACCTGGTTCTCTTGCATGTGCTTCATGATCGCACTCAAGATCACCTGTTCCATGACTTTCCCTGGCACTGAGGTCAGACTGACAGGCCTGGAGTTCCCTGGATCCTCCCTGCGACCCTTCTTGTAGATGGCACAACATCAGCCCCCAGTCCAGTGTAAGTTCCCCTGGAAGTTCATCATCCCTGGAGATGTTTAAAAGGCAGGTAGATGAGATGCTTGGGAACATGATTTAGTAGTAGACAGGTATGATTGGAGCTATTGTTCTCTGAGGTCTTTTCAAACCTAATGATTCCAGGATTCTAGGATTCAGTCACATCATCCCCCCATCCTCTATTGAAACCGCAGGCTGCCCTGGCCCAGGTGTAGGACTTTGCACTTGGCCTTGTTGAACCTCATGAAGTTTGACGAGGCCCATCACTCTCCAACAGGGATCCAGGGCCCCATCAATCTCCCAAATGGGACCCAGGGGCCCCCCAGATCCCCCTAAGGGTATCCAGGACTCCCCCAGTCTTCACTAAAGGGACTCGGAACCCTCCAAATCCTGACCTGGGACTCTCCCGAATCCTCCTCCAAAGAAAGAACACAGGACTCCCCCCCTAATGGGACCCAGGACTCCCCTAAACCCCCAAAACCAGATCCAAGACTCCCCCAAACCCCCACAAAAGAGGTCCCGTCCATACCCTTCAAAAAGGAACCAAGACCCCTCAATCCTCACCCCTGAAAAGGGATTCAGGACTCCCCCAAACCTCCAAAAGTGATCCAGGACCCCCTCAAACCCCAAATGGGACCCAGTACCCAGGACACTCCCCCCAAAACGGACCTAGGACCCACTAAGACAACTTTAAGAGGGTCCCAGGATCCCCCATCAATCCCCTCCCAGGGCCCCCTCAAATGCCCAAAAGGAATCCAGGACCCACAAATGGGATCCATGATCACCCCCAACCCCCTCAAAATTGACCCAAAGCCCCCCACAAGGGACCCAAGACCCCTCCAAAACACTCCCAGTTGGAACACTGGACCCTCCCCAAACCTCCGAAAGGGACCCAGGACAAACAAGCCC